>BLKR01010083.1:0-60000 GCA_011170035.1 Teleogryllus occipitalis
TTACATTACATTACATTTATTTGAACTGCAATTGGGTATGACCCGGTGGCAGTTAATTAACAATAATTACAATAATAATAACACTTAACATTAATAATAACAACAATATGAATAATAATAACAATATCAATAACAATAACAATATTAATAATAACAATAATAATAAAGGAGTACAATACAAGCCGAGCATGCAATAATCCTACTATCACTAATATTAAGTATTATAACAAATATTTCAACTCGTATGATATATGATAATTATAATTATATATTGGTGATGCTAAAATTTAATACAAGCTACATTAATATTGGCTAAATTTATTGTTTTTAATTCATTGATCGCGTTCACTACAATTAACTGCACGACACTGCACTGCACAACACTACACTACACTACACTACACTGTTTTTGCTTTGAGTTACACTGACCAGCACTTCACCGCACTTCCCAGCACTTCACCGCACTTCACAGCACTTACTCATTTAATGTCTATTACTATCATATTGTTCTAACTTATTTCTAAAACTTCGAACACTTAGAGGAAAAGCTTTGAAAATTGTTGCGGGTAAACTGTTCCAATCTTTAATTGTTCTGTTACAAAAGGAAAATTTCCCAAGATCTGAATTTTGTTTCCTTGTTCGAATTTTGTGAGTGTGATCGCTTCGGCCGAAATAATTTGGTTTTTCTAGTCTAACCTGAATTTCCTTCCAAGCTGTTTGACCTACGTACGATTTATAAAGAGCGCAAAGCCTCGCCCTTGTTCTTCTCATTTCTAGAGGTTCCCATGCCTTTTTTATCGCGTTAGTTCTATAGGTAAACTTATTCGCTTTTCTCTGTATTCTATCTAGATTTTTCCGGTGCGACTTTCTGTATGGATCCCAACATGCCACTCCGTATTCCATGAGAGGGCGAACCAGCGAAAAATATGCTAATTCTTTTGCGTTTGCAGAGCTTTTCTTTAGAATTCGCATTACAAAATGCAAAGACTTCCACGTTTTCCTAACTACCTGATTTATATGCTTCTCCCACCCTAATTTACTATCTATATGAATGCCTAAATACTTGCATGATGAGACTCTTGGGATGATGACCTCACCTAAACGATAGTCTGGTTCCTCATAATTTCGTCCCCGCCCGAACGTTATTGTTTTGCTTTTCGATCCGTTAATTCCCATGTCATTTTTTTCAGCCCAATCACGTAAATGTTCTAAATCCTGCTGTAATATTTGTTCGTCAGCGCTACTTTTGATTTTTCGGTATATAACACAATCGTCTGCAAATAAACGCACCTTTGATTGTATGTTAACATGGAGATCATTTACGTACGCTAAGAAAAGTAATGGCCCTATGACACTTCCCTGTGGAACCCCTGAAGTAACAATACCCGTAGTCGAAAACTGAGTGCCAATTCGAACTTTTTGTTTCCTGTCTCTAAGAAATTCGCTTACCCACTTCACAACTCTAGCATCAATTCCTGAAGTTAATAATTTCCTGATAAGTAGATTATGCGGTACTACGTCGAATGCTTTCGCAAAGTCGATTACGATTGCATCCACCCTCCCACCCGCGTCAACTTCGTCAGCTAGATCTTGCAAAAGAGAAACGATTTGGCTTTCACACGAATATTTACTTCTAAACCCATGCTGTCCGTGAAAAATCCAGTTCGCTTTTTCCCATTCGCGGCGAATGTACCCGGCTATTAAATGCTCCATTATTTTGCATACTACTGATGTGAGCGATACTGGTCTATAATTACAAACTTTCGTTTTATCACCTTTTTTGAAAATAGGGACCACTATAGCTGTCTTCCAATCGTCTGGTAAACTTGCATTATTGATTTAAACATTGAATAATCTTAACAAATACGGCAATACTGCCTCCCCACCGAGTTTAATAAAATCTGTCGAGATGCCGTCTGGTCCGCGTGATTTACCGTTTTCAGTGATTTTATACGTTTGCGGAGTTCCCATGCATGAAGCTTGAACTGGTTTTCTATTGGAAAATAATGAACTTGCTCCTGCGCCCGTTTTGGTTTGAATACTGATACAAAATACGCGTTGAACGCATTTGCTTTCGCTTGGTCGCCGTGCAATGGCGCGTTATCTGCGTCTAGAATTTCCTGAATTTCTTCCTTATTCCCCCGGCGTTTGCGGACATATTTGTAAAAGTCTTTGTTGTTCTAAGCATTATTATTTCAAGCAATAATGCATTATTGTTATTCTAACCAAACATTATTGTTCTTGAAGCCGAGGTACAGTACTAGTTATAGGCATATTTAGTGTTTATAATAATGCAGTACAAATGAAAACTAACATATTAAATATTCTTAAAATAAATATTACTTTACTTTTCGGTGTTCAGTACAGAAACACTTACGCATAATGAAGATTTTATTTCCCATTTAAACTTGTCTATCGATCTTAATCTTTTTATGAACCCATCTATGTATTGTTACATAATGTACAGGTATTGCCAGTCAATTTTGTGTAGTGAACTGTTGATACTGACTCATGATAAATGTGATTACTATGTCAAGTGTTATAGTTAGAGACAGCTGTATTGGATCGTCACAGATGTAACGGTCTAACGGTCTCCTTTTCAATTAGAGTTCCCAGGGGATATTTGGGAAATGCCGTTAGAACCCGAGCTAAACACACGAGAAGCGAGATATTGCGCATGCGCACTTAACCTTTCTACGCGTACTATCGCTAGGAGGTATTTATTTATTTTACGTCAAAAACAGTTAAAAATATATGTGACGTGCTATGGGGAAAAGCGAATTCTGTGCACATTTTCAAAATTCTCTGATCCCTACCCTAAGCCATACTACTTGAATTTTGAATACAGAACGAAAATAAGGGTTTTTTGCAAGAATTGTTAACAAAATATTCTCTCCGATGTAATAAAATCTTATTTTCAAGGATAAATCAATAAATTTGGGCTCTAATCCCTCTTCATGTCCTTCGTTAAGGAATAATACTTCTTGCGGCGGCGACATGAAGAACGATAGTTTGGATAACTATATTTCCCACTGAATTCTAGAAGACGTGCACAGATAATTAAGTTACATTTACGTCCAGAAGCAAAACAAGGGACCATCTCAGCATTTACTCAAAGGATCAGGAAAACTGGACAAAAACCCGATCGAGTTGAGGGTCATTGACCCAGAGGCTACAGTACAATACTTGCTACAGGTTTTTAGAATTATACAGTCCAAATGGTAAATAATACATTAAATATCACTGTTAAAATTAATGTTACTTCTTTTATGCTCAGTATAGTCTCTAATTGTATAGAAATAGTTAAACAGCAGAAACGATTTTACTTGGGATTTAAACTTTTCAATCGAAATTAATCGTTTGGCATCTAACAAGTGTTGTAAAATAATGTACATGTATTGTATGTGAATTTTTTTGTAATGAGCTGTAGGTACTGTCACTCGATGGATATGATTACTACGTCGAGTGTTATAGTTAGACATCGGCGTTTTCTGAAAATATATTCCCGCCCTTAAGCAAGTCATTTTTGACAAAAACCACTGATTCGTAAATCAACAGACAAGATAATGATAAAAGTCTTACATTAATTAAGAGAGGCTTACAAAACTAACGTGAGTGGTATTGGGTTATTATTCGTATAATTTTTTTTGTAATCTAAAAGTCTTGGAGCTATAATATGTGTTCCCCCAGATGCCATATGTCAGGCAGGAATGAACATTCGCAAAATATACACAACGAGCAGAATGAAGGCTGAATGAATTTGAAAGAATTTGACCGCGTAGCATAATGAACTTAACTTTGTGTTCAATTCATTTAAATGGACGTTCCATTTGAGGTTTGACCGAATTGAGAGACCTCAAAATTTTGTTGCCTTAACATCAATAGTACACCGTGCATTTGCAATGGTTCACAAACTTTTTTATTTGAATGGAAAACTGCATGAAAACCGTTTTCTTTTCATTTATTATTAATTTGTTATAACGGAACCAATTTGAAACATCTGATATTGTACTATTTACGGTTTCTTTATTGCAAAGAATGTTCGTATCATCTGCAAAGAGATGTTTTTCTATTTCGACTCGTCGATGGTGTATTATTTATGTATAGTAGAAAGAGAATAGGACCTAAAATCGATCCCTGAATAACTCCACGTACAATTGGCAAAGAGTCGGAAAGGTGTGTGCATAACGTTCCATCATTCCAGTAAGGTATTTCCACTCTCTGAGATCGTTATTTAAGATACGAACATAACCAATCTAGGGCAAGACCACGGATTCCATATGAAGGTAATTTTGGAAGTAAAATGTCATGATCAATGACGTCAAAAGTCTTTGAAAGATTTAAAAATAATCCAATATGCGCTTCGTTTTGATCCAATGATGAGGAAACATCTTTAAGAAAAGAATGGCTATTTCCGCTAATTTTGATTTTCTTAATTTATGTTGGCAATCTGAAAGCGCATCGTGTTTTCATGTGTGAAAGGTTTCCATTCGTATGTAAAAACGTCTCTCTAATATTTTTGAAAAAAAACTGACGGAAGAGAAATAAACCGATAATTTTGAATTTCATTTTTGTTTCCTTTTTTTTAAAACATCGGGTAGTCCTATGCATGCTATGGATTGTAATCGTCCAGAATCTGGCCTTGCCACCTTTGTAATTTGTTTCATTGATTCTCTTGTGTTTTTTCTTGCACGAAATATAAATGTAATTTTTTTGCCGATGGTGTCTGTCGAAAATTTAGGAAGTCAAGGGTTTTGAGAAGGCGATTTTTGTAAAAGTCTCCCTCCTCTGGGACGTCAACCGAGTGCACAAATCCGTTTGCGAATTCGTAGTAGTAGGAACAGTAGGATTGGGGGCAGACCTATCAACACCGTCTCATTAAGTGAAAACGAATGTGTCAGAATTCGCACGGTGAATGGGTCATTATTCCCATCACGAACAGGTTTTTCGTCGAGAATTCCTGATTCATTGAGCAGCTGTTTTGGTCTCTTGTCTTGTTTCCGGACAAAAATTAGTTTCATTATGTGCACGTACCAAAGTATTGCTGTCCAAGATTATTGCGAATTCATACGAATTAAATTTGAAAAACTAAAATTGAAGAGAGATTTTGTTCAAACAATAAAATATGGTGACTTTTTATTGCATCCAATCGGGGAGTCCAATCCACACAAGAAAAAATAATTTTAAAGACTTTTGTGGGTGCAATTCGCGAGCTTCTGCCCGGGTAATTTCTATATTTATCCACGAGCGAGCACAGGAATGGACGTGCGAGAAATGGCTCAGGCTGGCTCGTGGGTCAGAGCGAAGTTCATGCCTTTCATCAAGAAGGTCTGGGTTCGATTCGCGGACAATGACATGTGAAATTTTTTCCAACAAATCGAGTTTGGCTAGACCAACCCCTGTGAAGTGTCCTAAACTATGCCCCTATCCTAATTCCTTCCCAATTCTGGCCGCTGAGTAGTGACGCAGGAGCGCGTAGCAGGAGACGCGTACGCGGAGATGCTACCTGGCGGTCCTCTTGACAATTGACTGCGACGAGACCGGAGACTAGACGTAAAATAAAATGTTAACGGACGGAATTCCCTCATAGTAAATGTTAACGGGGGATTACTTCACAGTGCAAGCGCCCATCGCTCGTTTAGGGGCTAGGAGACGCGTTACGTCAATACCGATGCAAGAAATTTAAAAAAAGTGTCTTGAATGTTACAGTTACTTTTCGCGCAACATGGACATGAACGCGAGGGATTACGACGGCCGCACGGCGCTACACGTTGCAGCGTCCGAGGGTCACTTGGAGAGCGTCCGCTTCCTGATTGACGTCTGCCGCGTAAACATAAACCCCCGAGACAGGTGTGTATGACTTATCCCTTCTTCCTCCCTAATTTTCACAGGACAGCGCGAAGGAAAGAGGGTTGGGCGTTGCATTGAGGATTTGTGTTTTTAACCGTCCTCAGAACTTTCTCTCCAATCAACAGTATTTCTTAAGTGAAAAACAAAGCAACTTAAATAAAGAATTCAGTACATGTAAAAAGTTACAATGTGCCGTTAAAAATACTAACATCGACTCTGCCCTTCTGATACGACAGACCAACACTATGCAGCGAGATTAAGCACGAAAACTAACAATTAAAACTGCAACTGAGAGAAATAAATGTAACACTTTTTTAAATTAATTTCCTCGCAGCAAAACACTTCACCCAGCATAGTCTTCACATGAACCTTGCTGGAAAACATACAGTCGGTAAAAACCTTGCTCAATATTTCATCCTACTCAGTCTCCTGCCAAAAATTCATCCCTTTCACCTTCCTCACGTTCTCCACCCCCACTCTTATTTCGAACCCTTTCATCCTCCTCTGAATCTACTCCCGTTTCTCCCACTCCCACTACCAATTCATCTACATCTGAGGCCCCAATTTCCTCACAACCTGACACTGCTGGGACACATTACAACCTTCGAACTGCAACTTGCAACCTTACTCGAGGTAAAAATGGAGTAAATAATATATAGCAACTACTCACATGCAGCAGAAAAACATTCGTGTAAGTACTTACAGAAGATATACATACTGCAAGGTAATGATCAATCCCTTTCATATAAAACAGATTATCGAGGCAGCTCTTCAGAGCGATTTAAATCAAATAAATGTTATTTGTTTTACAGAACATTGTTTATCTCCTAATATACTTAGCATTTTCCAAACTACAAACGTTTACCTCGCAGGCTTTTATTGGAGAGAGAGAGAGAGAGAGAGAGAGAGAGAGAGAGAGAGAGAGAGAGAGAGAGAGAGAGAGAGAGAGAGAGAGAGAGAGAGAAATAAAAGTACTTGATGCAGGTATCATGGGACGCGGTTTATTATACTGTTAATATAAACAATAAATATAATTCTTTTTTTTTCAACGCTTTCATTTTATTTTAACTCTTGATTTCCTCTTCAAAAAAGAAAATTAAATATTTCACGGAAAACCAATTCTTGGGTAACACAAGGGATTAGGACATCATGTAAAAACAAGCCAATTCTTTCTTTCATTTCTAAACATCATAACGAATCTGAAGATTTCCTCCTCTTCTTTAAAAAATACAAATCATTATTAAGGAAAGTCATGAGGTAGGCTGTCCCACGAGGAGTCCCTCAGGGATCTTTTGAGGCCCTATTCTCTTCCTACTATACGAAAACGATATGCTCTCAACTATTTGGAACGAAAGAACAGTTCTTTTGCGGATGATACGTACATTCTTTGCAATAAAGAAACCGTAAATTGTACAATATCAGATGTCTCAAATTGGCTCGGTAATAAAAATTAATAATAAATGATTAGAAAACGGTTTTAATGCAGTTTAAATTCAAATAAAAATGTTTATGGTCCATTGCAAATGAACGGTGTACAATTGATGTTATGGCAACAAAATTTTGAGGTCTCTCAATTCAGTCAAACCTCAAATGGAACGTCCATTTAAATGAATTCAACACCAAATTAACTTCATGCTACGCTATCAGAATTCTTGCAAATTCAGTCAGCCTTCATACTGCTTCTTGTGTATATTTCGCGAATGTTCATTCCTGCATGAGATATGGCATAATATCCTGGGGAAATACACATTATAGCTCCCAGACTTTTAGATTACAAAAAAGTATTGTACGAATAATAACCAAATCACACACACGTGATTCTTGTAAGCCTCTTTTTATTAATCTAGGAATTTTACCATTACCTTATCTGTGGATTTACAAATCAGTGGTTTTCGTCAAAAATTACTTGCTTAAGGGCGGTAATATATTTTCAGAAAACGTCGATGTCTATAACTATAACACTTGGCGTAGAAATCATATTCATCAGGTGACATTATCAACAGCTCATTACAAAAAATTCACATACAATACATGTACATTATTTTACAACACTTTGCCAGATGACATTAAACGATTAAATTCAATAGAAAAGTTTAAATCACAAGTGAAATCGTTTCTGCTGCATAACTGTTTCTATACAATTAGAGACTATACTGAGCCTTAAAAAGAAAGTACCATTAATTTTAACAGTGATATTTAATGTATTATTTACCATTTGGACTGAATAATTCTAAACAATCTGTAACAAGTCTTGTATCGCAACCTCTGTGTCTGTGTCCATTTCAATCAGGTTTTTGTCCAGTTTCCCTGATCCTTTGAGTAAATGCTGAGATGGCCTCTTGTTTTGCTTCTGTACATAAATGTAACTTCATTATCTGTGCACATCTTCTAGAATTCAGTGGGAAATATAGTTATTCAAATTATCGTTCTCCATGTCGCGGCAAGAATCCTCTGTCTGTCTTTCAGTCTGTCCGTCCGTCTATCCGTCCGTCTGTTAACAATGCTAGCGACTAAATCGTTCGGCCGATTTTCTCCAAAATTGATATTCCTTAATTGATCGGGCTGATGTCGCGGTCCCGTGAATTTGAAACCGATATTGCAATTTTGGGGGGTACTTTTCTTGAAGCCCCTGGGGCATTTTTCAAATTTTCAAAACGTTCATCGTTTTTGATTAAATTTTGTTGTTGGATACTGTGAAAGACGTTTAAGGGAATGGTGCAGGTCTCACGTTCGTTGAAAACCCTGATTTTTCGAAAACTGCAAAAGTTTTATTTATTTTACGTAAAAAAACAGTTAAAAACTGCGTATGACGTGCTATGGGGAAAAAGTGAATTGTGTGCACATTTTCAAAATTCTGTGATCCCTACACTAAGTCATATACTACTTAAATTTTGAATTTTTGAAAGGGAGAAAAAAACTCCCATGTAATAAAATCTATTTTCAAGGATAAACAAGCAATAAATTTTGAATTTTGAAAGGGAGAAAAAAAGAAAGAAAAAAAACTCCCATGTAAAAAAACTATTTTCAAGGGTAAATAAGCAATAAATTTTGAATTTTGAAAGGGAGAAAAAAACAACAAAAAAACTCCCATGTAATAAAATCTATTTTCAAAGATAAATAAGCAATAAATTTTGGCTCTTATTACTTCCTGCCGCGACAACATGGAAACGATAATTTGAATAACAATATTTCCCACTGAATTCTAGAAGACGTGCCCAGAAAATGAAGTTACATTTATGTCCATAAGCAAAACAAGGGCCATCTCAGCATTTGCTCAATGGATCAGGGAAACTGGACGAAAAACCTGATCGAGATGGGGGTCATTGACCCGGAAGCTGTAGTACAATAGTTGTTACAGGTTGTTTATACTCATTTGTACAGTCCAAATGGTAATTAATGCATTATGTATCATTGTTAAAATTAATGTTACTTTTCTTGTGATACTCAGTATAGTCTCTAATTGTATAGAAACAGTTATGCAGCAGAAACGATTTCACTTGGGATTTAAACTTTTCTATTGAATTTAATCGTTTAATGTCATCTGGCAAAGTGTTGTAAAATAATGTACATGTATTGTATGTGAATTTTTGTAATGAGCTGTTGATACTGTCACCTGATGAATATGATTTCTACGTCGAGTGTTATAGTAATAGACTTCGGCATTTTCTGAAAATATATTCCCGCCCTTAAGCAAGTCATTTTTACAAAAACCACTGATTCGTAAATAAAAAGACACGGTAATGGTAGAATTCCTAGATTAATGAAGAGAGGCTTACAAGAATCACGTGGGTGGGATTTGGTTATTATTCGTACAATTCGTTTTTGTAATCTAAAAGTCTGGGAGCTATAAGATGTATTTCCCAGAATATTATGCCATATCTCAGGCGGGAATGAACATTCGCGAAGTATACACAACAAGCAGTATGAAGGCTGACTGAATTTGCAAGAATTCTGAACGCGTAGCATAATAAACTTAATTTTGTGTTCAATTCATTTAAATGGACGTTCCATTTAAGGTTTGACTGAATTGAGAGACCTACAAATTTTGTTGCCTTAACATCAGTCAATGATACATCGTTCATTTTCAATGGAGCACAGAATTGTTTATTTGAAATAGAAAACTACAATAAAACAGTTTCATTTACTAATTAATTTGTTATTTCGGAACCAATTTGAAATATCTGATATTGTACTATTTACGGTTTCTTTATTGCAAAGAATGTTCGTATCATCCGCAAAGAGAACCGTTCTTCCGTTTCGAACCGTCGAGGGCATATCGTTTACGTAAAGTAGGAACAGAATAGGGCCTAAAATCGATCCTTGAGGAACTCCACATGCAATGGGCAAGTTCAAATTTTTTTTCGGAGTCTTCCTACAAAGAAAATATTTAAGATAGAGTTTTCTCCCGTAGTAAAATCTGTTCCTTAAAGATGGATTTTGAAATAAAATCATGTAGAATCATGCGAAGTTTTACGTGAAAACACGGGGAGAAAGTATGCGCTGTTTAGCAACACTAGTTTCTTTTTATTTCCTGTGTAAATGGAAGTTTTTTTTGCCTAGATCCCTGTCACGCCCCCCCCCTCACTGCCCCACCCACCCTGATCCGCCCCGCATGCAAAGCTGCTCCATCCCAATCTGCTCACTAGTCTCCGCCCCCCAACTGCCCCTCCCCAGTCCCTCACTTCCTCCACACTCGCTACCCCTCAAAGCCCTACCCACACCGCTGCTCCGGAATCCCTAAATACGAAAATGCAGTGCGGGGTTGCCTTAAATCAACTATTGAAAAAAACGGAGGTTTTAAGGGCAATATTTTGAATCGTAGATCATTTGGATCATACGTTTGGTCACACCAGTTCAAAATTATTCCTACAAATTTATGTTCTAATTGCTTTACGCGTTTCAGAGATACGCTCCAACAAACTTATTCATCTACAAGCATACATCTATTTTTATAGGTATATTTTTTTGGAATGTCTACATTTTAAGTTATTATTACCTACTTAGTAATTAAAATATTAAACTTAACTGGAATTTCTACACAACATAATTTATTTTCGAAAATCAGATTGGAACAAATGTTTATTTTTGAAAGAAATAAGGTAGTGTAGAGAAACAAATAAGCTTATTGACTTTTTTAACAAACGTAAACGTTTTTTCTCTCTTTCCCTTCGGTCTTGACTGTCGCTTAGCTTGGCTAGATAGCAAACGACATTCATGTAATTCGGTATTTTTTAGTATTAAGAGAACCTTTCCAGATTTATCTTCTTGGTAAGTGCTCACATTGTGTTAAATCTTGTAATACTTTGTTATTTGAAGTCATCCCTGACTTTATCCTTATGAATTGTTAACGCTCCAACGTTAATTTGTCTTCTTATTTTTTTCTTTAATAACTATCAAACTTCTGTTCATTTTCCAGGTATGGGCGCACTCCACGCAAAAATGCAGAAGACTTCAAAAACTTCAATGTTGCAAATGTGTTGAAGTGCATAGGTGCCCAACTTTAGTTTCTATTTTGACCTTGGTAGTTTCTACTTGAGAAAGTTTGAACTATTTTTTACAATCATTCTTTCGAGGCATTTTTCTGTAATAAATGACTGCTATTGCAAGACTACATCTCTCGATATTATCTCTACTTATGTCTACTTTCATACTTGTAATATTACTGAGAACATACACATGAATACCTTGTTGGATGTATTGGAATACATGTACGTAGTTGTGAGTACGCTACTGAAACTTTTAGTTAGTCCTTAATTCTAGTCCCGAGGATAGAAGATTTTTCGAAACCAGCAATGAAAATATTTTCGTTCGATGACACCACAGCCTTGAGAATTTTAAGTCTGTCTTCTCTGGTAGATGCTTTCCATTATTTTGTCCGTTCACGACCAGATAGATGCCAGAAGTAGGCGGTGGAGCCAGATGATTGCAAGGAGGTAAATAATTTCCTATCTGGCGTTCAAAATTATTGTATTTGTTCGGACCCTCTCGCAAAATCAGAAATTTGTATAAGCATAATGCTACATTTTATTTTATGTGTTTCATGTGGAAAGAATCTGCTTGGCTTGCGTTACGTCACGGCTTTCTTAGAAAATATCTTGCATCTCTGATCACGCTACAGTTACAACCGTTTTCAACTATCTGAAGTTTCCAGAACAAATTCTAAGTTAAAAATTGTTACAAATGAGTTCAAATTTTGAACTCATTTGTAACAATAGTCTATCCCCTCCAGGTGCTCTATGTGCAGGAAATTTCCGCGGCGCGATCGCCGTTAAAATAAATCTGATCAACTGGAGACAGCATGCAGTCGCACGCGTGCGAGGCGCTCTCTCGAATTCCGTACCGGGAGCGGTAGCTCAGTGCATCAACTGATGCCACTGCAGCGCCTCGGACCGGGAGGTGCTAGGTTCGAGTCCTGATGGTGGCAGGATTTTCGACATTCGCTTTTCAGCTAGGTCGAATTCAGTCGTTGTCTGGAGGAGAATTCTAGCGGCTGGCTGTTCTGATCGGTAGTTTTCCGTGGTTTCCCCGATCAACACCAGGCGAATGCCGGAGCAGTACCCTAACAAACGGGCCACGGACCGCCCGCGATCTGTCCTTCCTCTTACTTGTGCTATCCTCTCCCCTTACACTCACACACTTACACTCCCATTCACTACAATGCCACGTATTCCGGGAGACCGGTCGGGAGCTTAGAGCTTGTCCCGGCTGGGGCAGTGCCCCGCTGGTGGGAGAATCCTGGTTAGGGGGAAACCCCACTAGCCGACGATAGGTCGGCGCCGGATCTCACCATCCAGTGGGGGAAGATCACCGCCATCTCCCGCGAAAAAAACATGTACTATACTAACAGGACTAATAACCAATGCAGTTGACGCGCCCGGAAACACGAAAAAAATCAGTCAATCGAATTCCTTTGAAGACGTGTAGTCTTTCTACGCAGAATCTTCACAGAAGCCTTCAGCTTCAAATAAGGTAACTTCACCTGCATAAAATAGTAAATTGTGAATCGCGAGTGTAATTGAACTGTGTGAAGCGTGCAGCTTTATCACGTATTAATTGAAATGTGAGTGAATCATCAGAGCTGTATTTGTATTATGCCAGGAATAAACTTGTCGTGCAATTTATCTATTTCTATTTGGAACCAAAAACAGTTCTGGTAACCAGCAATCCGTGATTACTGCCCAAATGTACTATAAGAGGGCTAAAGACTTGTCTAAGACAAACAAAAATATCATACAGTCCACTGCAACATCCTGAACGTGCAAGCAGTCTGTACAGTATTTTCTTTGCCCGAGGCAAGCCAACCCATTATTGTTGGTCGTTTGGATTACGTTTCTGACCTGGGCGATAAAAGTTCCGTGCCCAGCATCAGTCTAATCGCTGATGTGCTTATTTCCCCAAGAATAATTTTGCCGAGAATATCCAAGAGGTATTCAAAGATACTTTAACTATCACAAGCGCGACACAACATGACGTGTACTTTCGGGCAACAAAAATTCGCCAACCTCGATCAGGTTTGAAGCACGCATCGGAGCTCGTGATACCAAGAAAACCACTGCGCTACTACATGGAGGATATAAAACTTCTGAATATCACGAGTACTTGTTTATGTGTCACATAGTTATCATTAGCAAGAAAAGAAATCGTGAAGTAGGGTAAATGTTGGTCACGTACTAATAGTTTGCCACTTCTTCGAAAGTTTTATTATAACAAATCATAGAGCGCACTATATTTACCACTTTGCTGGGAGCTCTGAGAGGTGTGGTAATAGTGTGAAGGTGGTACTCTTAGTAAGGGATCGGTTTTTCAATCCTCTTAGCAAAATTATCCGATTCAAACTTAAACTTTCGTAAAGGTCTTTTTTTTTTTTCAAAAAATCTATAAATCGGACATCGTATCAGGCAAGCCATTTAGGTACCGTGTAGGTACCAGGAGAAGTCCCGAAATATTGCCATGTTGCCGGACAGCAAAAAACGTCCTAAACCGCACCGAAATGAGCAATTACCAGGGACATATAACAGTTCGAGTTAACAATATGACGCACTAACTCGTCCACTCCTACCAATAAGAATTCAGAAAAAGGATCAATATCATTTAATTAAGTCACTATAATACAGACGTGTCCCAAATATTTCCAGTCGGTCATGGAACATGAAAAAATGTACATCACAGATTGCTTACCTCTATAAGCTACATATAAACAATGAATGAATAAAACAACATTGATGAAGTAAACATTGGTTTGACACTAGCCGACTAATGAAACATCATAAAATATTTAACATGGACAAATGTTTTACATGTAAAACATTTTGTCTTAGCATTACAAATGTAAAAAATATAAACGTCAGTTGTGTTTACCTGTTCTAAAAAAGACGCAAGCAAAACTGAGTCAGAAGTTACTCTTTTTTTAAATACTTTCCAATATTTATAAATCTCTCATACATGTCTTAACTTTTCGTGGGAACTAATGTTTTCTTGGCTTTGTCAGCTTCTAATATTTCATCCGGAGTATGTTCAATATCTTTCATTTGCAAACATTTCTTGCAAACAAGCACAATACAAGGTCCACTAAAATAGGTCTTTATCAGAAGCAATTTGACGTCATCAAATGTATACCTTGAATGGTAAAGATGTGCATGAATTTTTCAAAATTATTTTTAAATGTAAACTATAAAATATTGAACGTAACACGTGGATAAATTGGTATAATTGCTCTCGTGGTAAATAAGAAAACTCGCTCTCAACATCGCTCGTTTTCTTGAACATCCACTCACGCAATTCTAACTCTCTTTATCCTCTCATTTCGTTAATTACCGTAATGTAAATATCATTAAGTGATTTGTATACTTGAATAAAAAGCAAATGAAAATCAGTAAGGATGTCTAAAAAATAGTGGGCTTATCCTCCTCACAACCGTGTCGCAACCTTGTCACTTTTCCGATTCTTTCCCTAAATAATTATGTACTGTTGAGATTTAAAAAAATGTAGCCCAATAAATCTTCGCGGTACCACATAAAATGTTGAATAAAATCAGTTAATAAAATAAAACATTAATTTGTCAAATACTTTTTGAAATAATTTGTGGCAAACAGTAGGCATTGTACGCGCACGTTTTCTTGAGCCCCAACGTACCTACCCCCTCCTTTACAAACATTAGTTAAATTCAGAATAAATGATAGCAACAAGCTTTGTTGACAAATTGTGATAACGGGAAATGTTTGCTCCCGGGTAATAGAAACTATTTTGCATCGAAAAACGAGTTACAGATTTCATACAATAGCCCTGACAACAAAATAATCACCCCCCACCCACCCTATTCCCCTCACATCTAGCGAAATGAGGGCTCAAGAAAACGTGCGAAGATAAGTACGAGTTATTAGGATTAAAATAAGAAGGACTAGTGAATAGTGAGTAAATAGTGAACAGTTTAAAATCAAAATAATTTATGAAAAAATAGTTATTTTATATGTGGCTGAAATAGACAATTATGTGCTCGTTAGTTATTACACATTCGCGCTAACGCGCTCGTGAATAAGGAACTTGCACATAATGGTCTTCCAGTCAATAATGATTATTATCCCTACTAATAGATACTATATTACCTTGATTTCGGCAGTACGTTGGAGGCCTTGGAGGGTGTATTTGAGTTGACAATCGCTGTCGCGAGAAAATTGAAGATATTCATGAAAATATTAAAAGAGAAGCTGCGAAAGCTGTGGAAGATTCACTACCCAGTAAATCTAAAGAAGTATATCGTAAAAAATACGAAATTTTCAAGGAATGGAGGAGAGAAAGAAATATTAAGAATGTAAGCAATAAAGTTATACTAGCTTATCTTGCAGTGAAAGTAAGTACCAATACTTATCTGGTTCGTAGGAATGTATACGAAAGTGTGTATTATAATTTGTAATTTGATGAGTGTTATGAAAAAGTGTGTTATTTTCTTGAATAAATTATTAAGTATAAAGGGGTTTTGCAATGTATAATTCTTTCATTTTTCAATAAAATGTTTTGTGTGCATCGTATTATTCAGTTCACCGGCAGCAATTTTGCTGTTGATTGTGGCAATTGATAACTACCTTATTACAGAACTGTAATAGAGAGGCATTTCACCGACTCCGGACACGTAAGTAAACAGCCTACAAAGGCCATTGGATTAGATGAAAAAATATAATGAAGAAATGAAAGATAAAAGTTTGAAAATAAACAAACCAACAAACAAAAGAGATTTGGTTTAATTAATGTTTCATTAAAAATAGTAAAAACTTAATATAGCATAGAGAAATTTTTAATCTGTCCACGTTTTCTTGAGCTTCAAAAAACAAAACGGAAAACAAAATTCGTTGTTTGTAATATTTGTTTAGTAGCTTTGGGTATGGCTCAGAGTATTATAATAATAATAATAATAATAATAATAATAATAATAATAATAATAATATTTTATTGCTTATAGACTTACAGATAGTATCAAGCAAAGTCTGACTAGAAATTATTTAAAATTACAGTAAGTTAATTACATTTTTTACTACATTCACTTACAGTAATAAATTAACAAATTTATATTATCTTGATAAATTATATGCTAAAAATATATGTAATTTACTTGAAAAAATACAAATAGTTTACTTGGTAACTTACATGATTAATAAAGCATGCAAGTTCTCACAATAAACATTAATATAATTTACATTTTAATTATACCAAGTCACAATATTAAATTAAGAATAACATTAATAATGCATTGTAGTAATAAACTAGCAGATTATGATATAGTGAGAAAACAACAACTTACAATTAGTGTAATTCACATTATCTTACAATAATAGTGTAATAAACTTACAATAACTTGAATATATTAGGTGTTAATAATAATTGTAAGTGCTTACAATATCCTGACATATAATTACAATATTTACTATATTATTAAATAGGTAGTACATTGTTTTATTGATAGTGAATGACTAGTAGACAGTGGTCACTCTTGTATCAGTACATGGTTTTTAATTCCAGAAAAGTTAAAGCAGTTCAGATATCTTATATGGACACACACTATTAAGATGGCGTTTAAGCAATGTTTTGAAGTATTTATCATTAGCTGATGCATGCTCATAAGTTGATAATGGTATGGCCTGCAAGGATCTAATTAATTCAGGAGAGCAATTAACTGTCAATGTCGGTATTTTAAAAACTGAAGCCAGTGTCATCCAAGCCTTTATTAACTCAGTAGCCGTAATAATGATTTCAAGTAGCCACAATAGATAAAGATTTTTTTCGAAAAATTGGGAAGAAAGCGATTGCCAAAGGAGTTAGAACAAACGAATTAATTGCTGGATGTTTAATCGGAAGCGACTCGCGTAATCTGGACATAATGTGAGAAACCATGTCACACAAGTACTGTGTAGTTTTCTTCTCACACTTGAGATTCGCGGGCACGCGGCAAAGAAATCACGCGTCGCAATCTTGTCGTGTGCGCAGTCGGTCGTGATGTTCATTGGAGCTTGCTAACAGGTGACAAATGTGACAGGTACACGATATAGTGCGAAAGTAGGTGAACAATCGAGTTAAATAATTATGCCGTGTAGCATTTATGCGCATATAAAAATTAATGGGTAACTCGAATCAGAAAACGGTAGTCAATGGACGAATCAACCAGAAATCTTCTCACCGGAGCCCCCAGGCATACTCAAGTCAGGTGAGAATTGAGGTTATGTCCACAGCTGTTTGAAAGGAAATTTGAATGTGCGACAGTGGAATGAAATGAGTACCGCGTATTTAATTAAGGATTACGATATGCCTATCCAAATGATTATTGCTCATGGGTTTGCAGTAATTTTTAAAGGCGTTAATACACATTTATTTACATAATTTATTTACTGGGTAGATGTGTGCTAATTTTTTGAAAGTGTGTCGTATGTGATGCTTTGCTGTTTTTGTAGAGGGCGATCAGTAAATAAAAGTAGTATAAAGATGAATAAAAATAAACCTCAAATTTCGTAGAATAAAGTCTATTCCTCATAGTCTTTTCCTCAATGTTTCTGCAATTATTTATTTCCAAATAATGACAGCTGTATTCCTGATTCAAAATGTGTTTTTGATTATGAGAAAAAAGTTTTACAAATTCTTTTTTTTTCCATTAGTTTAGTCTTTCTAATTTTCTACCCAACATAAGTGGACGTTCTTATGCAAGTGGTGTCAGTCAACATTCAGCATATAGTGTTTCCCGACCATGGTCACGAGTTTCCAGGAGAAGGTAATTATCCAACATTATAAAAATGAAAGGATGATGTTCAATAAATGTTCTTGTATTGTTCAAGGAACATAAAATGAAGGTATTGCTTCCAAATAAATTAATTTTTAATAGGTGGCATGAAAGAACACTAAATGACCCTTTGGTTGCTGCTAAAACTGCATGGCCAGTGCCTTACATAGAAGCAATATTTCTACCAGAGTTCAAAATAAAAGGAGATGTTTCAGAAGAAGATTTCGAGGTGGGTATCATAGATGGTCAAAGAATTTATCATGACTGAAATATATATAGAAATTTCAATAATGTGAAGTTCAGTGCCATGAAGCATTTGAGCAAGAAATAAAGGAATTATTTATAAATATCCAATATATGTAAATAATAAATAAAATTATGTTAGTTGACTTGAAATTTCCAAAGTGGGTGTTTTGAAGAGATTTTGACATAAATGTCAAACATCAGATTAAAATGTTCACTTAAAGATATTTTTGAAAGATATCTATGTAACATATTATTTAATTCGGATGGTACAGTTGAAAATTCAACTATATGTCATTATGACATTTTTTTCTTTTTAATTTTTTAGTATGTAGATCTAATTTCCAAAGGTGCCTTTGGAACTGTATATAAAGTTCAAAAAGCAGACACAGGAGAAGAATATGCCTTGAAAGTTCTTTCCAAATCACTGGTAAGTATCACATACAGTAAAGTGATAATAATCTTATTAGTCTTTTATTTTTGTTAATTTTTTTCCAGCTTATTTCACAAAATGCTGTGGAACAAGTAAAGGATGAAGTTCGAATTCAGTCAATGTGTGGACATCATCCATTCATTGTAAATAGTCCATTTTTCTGGCAAAACAAGAAAAAATTATTTATTGGTATGTTGAACTTCAAATAACTTAATAGAAGTTTGCTATAAATATTTTTGTTACAAACTGTCGATTGTACAAAACTCTCCTTTACAGGAGGCTCAAAAAAGTGTTTTAATTTAATTTTTATTCATTCCCATGAGTAATTATGTCAAATACTTTACCAGAGTTAAGTCTGGAGTTCAGCTGACTTTACCTATGAAAAACCAATTCAATTTTGCATGTTCAGTAGTTTTCAATTGGCTCTACGATCAGTGGATTTTTAAATTAACTTTTTATTTTTCAGTGAGTGAGTTTATACCAGGTGGGGAGCTATTGCAGTTATGTCAGTTATATGGCCAATTACCTGAAAACCTGGTTCGAGTATATGTTGCTGAAATTGCTTTAGCCTTAGGTAATTATACTCATCCTTTTTGATGGAGTAATACCAATATAGAATAACACAAATTGAATAATTGTGAAACATTTTAGGTCTTCTTTTTTCAACATATTGTACATTGAGAGCAGAATATTTATACTGACTTTGCTTCGGCTTTCAATAATACACAAGTGCTGGTGACCTTCTTTTAAATTTTGATTTGTGGGTAGTCTGTATGTCACCCCAATCTTAAGATACTACTATATTTAATGGCCATCTTAGCCTTAATCCAGCTTACATTAATTTTTACTTTGTCAAATGCTTTCCAAATTATTTATTTGTTCATTTTCATGTGTTTAAAAGAGGTAAATGTAAAATGGCCAAAAAATACATTTTTCTAGATTTTCTGCACAATGCTGGAGTGATCTACAGAGATTTAAAACTTGAAAACATATTGTTAGACCAAGATTACCATCTTCAGTTAATAGATTTTGGATTAGCAAAGTGGCTCAAGTATGGTGCACGCACTTCCACCATATGTGGAACAATTCAGTATATGGGTGAGTAAATGCGAGACTTTTTTAATATTAAAAAAAAATCTTTGTACAGTTATTAAATTTGAATAATGAGAATAAAATCTTAAAATTTTATATCTATTTATCTCCGAACCATTTGTAGTGCTTCCTAGACACTGTTTTATTTAGTTGTCCAAGAAAAGTAATTTTGAAGTTATCACAAAGACTGTACATTTTACATGTACATGTACATGTAAAATTACATATACATGTATTTAATACCAAGACAAACCCTTGAAATGGTCTTTTTATCTAGGATTATCTAGGCCAGGTATTTCAATCTTTTTCTTTAATCGACCCTTTTAAAAAGAATTGCTGCCTCTATTGACCCCCATACATTTTTCTCTATAATATTCAATATACATAATCATAACACAAAGAATAGAACGAGTATCTTAAAGGTAGCAATTAACACTTCGTGTGTAAGTATATCTGTTTCTAATAATTGGTGGTGCTTCTGCTTCTGAGAAGCTGAGTTTCTAATCTTCATTTATGCAGTGGTTACAAAATGTTGAGCATTTTTTAAGAACTGGACATAACATTTCTCCAGGGTATATTCTTATGTGACAGAGCCTTTATCTTTTGTGATAGAGTATCATTGTTAAAACATAATTATAATTAGGGCCTGGATGTTTATGACATGTCGTATTTATTTCCTTTATTATGTTATTTCCATGGAAAATATAAGTTAAGCATGATTTTATGTACAATTACTAAAATCTTGCAATTTACATGTATCATGTACCACTGTATTTTGACTTTTTTAACCCTTTTGTCATTTTTCATTTTATGATCATATTTCAAATGAATTTGCGTATTTTTTGTCATATTTGTATCAATTTGATTCCATTTTCACATACTTTCTTGCAGTCTCAAAGAGATTTTTCACATCTCCTAAGTTTAGTTTTGTCACGTTTTCTGCCAAGGTCAACCACAAAAATAACTTTAGCAGTTCGAAGTGTCTTCAAGGGAGGCCAAAGGAGGAGGAGTGAATTTTGCGTAAGCTAGATTTTAAAAGTATAATTACAATATAATGGGCATTTAATCAGCAGAAAAATTTAAAAAGTTTTGAAAATGCAAACAAAAATTTTTTCTATCATATTTATGGTCATATTTTTGTATTTTTTTAGGTCATAAATGCTTGCATATTTCGTACCTTTTTAGGTCATAAATATCCGGACCCTAATTATAATTCTTTAAGTTTTCTAAACAGTGGCCCAGGTTGGTTCTTGGGAGCACTGGTAGTGAAAATATAAATAGGATCCTGTTTTTAAACTGAATTTACTGCCAACAGTATGTTATTTTATTGAAAAGTGAAATTATGTTTTTGTTTTTTGTAAATATTAAAACATCCCGTTTAGAAATGGAATCCATGTTTGCTGGGGTTGTATTGTTTAAAGGAAAATTACGATTTACCATTATATTAATATAGATATTAATTACAACGGCTGCACCATACGGTTTCAACTGCACACTTTTTATTTGAAATTCTAATAAGACTAATAAAAATGCACATTTTTCATAAACATAAATATGTAGATGTTCTTTCATATTTTTGATAATGAGTATGTATGTAAATCATTAAAGACTATGTATGCATAGTTATCAAAAGTATCATTTTCGTGTTTAGGGCTGGTCTATTGTAGCAAAGTATGTGCCATCAACTAGTGGTCTTAATTACTATATGTTAAATGCTAATAAAACAGCACTATATTAGTGAAGCAGTATAGCTGATTGACATGAAAAGATGGGGAAGAGTACATGGAATAGTATATATTGTTCAGATTAATCATTTTAACTGCTAATGACTTTCTTTTAATTACAGTATATGACTGTCTAAAATAAAACTGGGCAACGAAATCTAATTAAAACCCAATGACTGTCAGAAGATCGTAGAATATTAACAAATTTTCCTTAAACTCTTTTGAGAAGTTAGTACAATGATAAAAAATTGTAAAATGATTGAAACAGAGTGCACTTACAAAAGCAGTGTAGCTGATAATAGTTTGAATTTTTTAGTTAATGTTAGATAATAGTAAAAGTTTTTTTTAAATGAATTTTGAGCAGTTACAAGATCATGAATTAAAGGCGTTGCCTGAATGGTAGTTCACGTAAATTCACTTGGAAAATATGTACTTAATTCCATGTTCATTATACATTTCATAGCATGTCAGTACATTAATGAATTAGAAAAAAATGGAGTTCTGGTTGAATTATGATATCTGCTGTTAACATCTCAATTGTATGTTTAAATATTTAATGAATGTTTATTTACATAAATGTAACTTCATTATTTGTGCACATCTAGAATTCAGAGGGAAATATAGTTAATTCAAATTATCATTCTCCATGTTGTCGCAGCAGGAAGTATTATTCCTTGACGAAGGACATGATGAGGGATGAGCCCAAATTTATTAATTTACCGTTAAAAATAGATTTTATTACATCAGAGCGAATATTTTGGTAATAATCCATGCAAAAAACCCTCATTTTCTTTCTGTATTCAAAATTCAATTAGTCTGGTTTTGGGAAGGGATCACAGAATTTTGAAAATGTGCACAGAATTCCTTTCCCCCCTAGCATGTCATGCACAGATTTTAACTGTTTCTGACATAAAATAAATTTTTAAAAAATTAGTATTTATTTTTTCTTAGTATGTATTGTATTTTTCTTTTGTCTTTTAAATTTGGTATATTTTCTACTCAGCTCCTGAGGTGATGAGTATGGAACCATATGGGCATGCTGTTGACTGGTGGTCACTTGGAATTGTCATGTGCTGCATGCTGTCTGGTGAGGTAAGTCTGTGATTCTATTACAAAATTGATTTGTAACAGAGGCAGCTGGTTCATTGGAGCTTGCTCACGAGAATATCTCATGAACTTGCTGCCTTTGTTGTAATCATCAGTACATTCTATGTTTTAAATTGAGTTGTAAAGATTTTTTTTTTTATTCGTTGGATATACTAATGTATTGTGATTGTTGTTGTTTTCTTCTATTTTAAACCAGCCATTTACTTAATTTTCATTTTACATAGACAAGACTTGTAATAGGCAATTTGGGATTCTTGTCTTTGGGGCCATAAGCATGAATAAACTATAGGGTCTGCTAATGATATTAGAATATTGATTTTAAGTAATCAGTATGAATGTGAAAATGAAGAAAAATCTTTGCAATTTTAAAAATTATTATTATGATAATCTTTTTAAATTTACAAACTATTATAAATTTTTGTTTAACAAATTAATTGTGGCCTCTAGCATGTGCTTAAACTGCTTATGTATTAATCCACTTGTGGTTAGGGAGGGGGAGGAAGAGGAGGAGGCAACTACCCTCTTGTTTGTTGGGACAAATTTTTTAAAATATATTTGAACATTTCATTTCACCAATATTCAAATTTATGTTATAAAAGATTTACTTTTTTCTGTATTTTGAGAATAAATTTAATAGTAATTAAGTTAACAATAATTTTATTCAGCCAAGCTAATAACATATATTAATAAATTGGTGAACTTCTGTTCAGTATTATAAAATGCTGGGAATAATATTCAGCATTACTGTTTAGTCATTAATATTCAGCAATAAATCATCTCTCAATTATATTTTGCTTTTAAACTTTATTTATTTTACTTAGAAATTAAACAGTTTCATGCCTAAAATCATGAATCATAACACTTGAATTAACTCTCAAAAAGAAAGAGTATTTCTAATTTATTATACAAATATGATACAAGGTATTCAAATTTCATCACATAAAGCAAAATCAAAGATGCTACAATATAATATTCCATTTATATACATAGTATATTTATATTGCATTTACAAGTTAAGCATCAAATACACATTGTGAACAATACAGAGTATTAAAGAGTAAATTGTTTAATACAAGCACACTGCATTCTGCTTTTTGTACAATTTTATTAAAAATTAATATTATTTAAAAACGAGAATTTAAATTAATTTTTTAATAAAACTAACTTTAAATTTTTATAAAAAATACTTATCCCCCAATAAAAGATCTGAAATCCTACCTATGTATATAGTTCATCATTGACATCCTGATTGTGTTAAGGTTGGAAGTGAGAGAGGAACTTTCTTTACATGTTTTGTACACATCTTTTACTCTTTTAATTTGTTACTTCTACCCAAATTCATTCAGGAAAAAGACATTCCAATCTGAATATCATATGTATCATTCAAGATGGTGGTGTCACGGTTATCAGAGATGATAATCATAATCACATATCACCATCACCACCACCATCATAATCATCATCAGTAATAAGGATTAGACTGTAAGACTGTGCTAAGGAGATTTGACATTTCCCTTATGTAACAGAAAAATTATCTGGTTGCAAATAGTGTTACTGTTCCATTAGAATGCAATGTTCTTTGTTCAGTTTGTGATGAATTACCTTACCTACAATTGCAGCTATAATTGGGAACAACCTTAAATATTTTTATAATGTAATCTTTTACAATTATTTTTACTTTGAGAACTTGTTAAAAAGAAAAGGGAGCCCATCTTTGTTCGCGGTTGGCCAGGATTTGGGGCTTTTAATCTCAGAGGACATGGGACCTTAAATTTTTTGCACCAGCCTAGGTATGTCCCCTGCTTCTATATTTAATGAAATCAGGAAGACAAACAAGGAATTACTACAATGAACAGCTTGTTTTCATTATTTTTTAGAAATATTTTGAATATTTTTTTAAAATATTATTACTTGGCTTACTTAAAAATTATGACTAGAGCTTGGACATTGCCCTTTTTGCTGTTTTATTTCTTTGAATGAATTTTTAGGGAACTTACCCCATTATCAATGTTTACCTCAGAAATGGCTTTTGTGAGGTTTTTATAATGCCTAAAAATGCCTATTTTAGAGATAATTGTGTAATCGAGCATTAAGAGCCTATGAGTGCCTACATTGAATTGAATTTTTTGCATTTTTAATGTTTTCTGTTCACTATAATTTGTTTTGTACAATTATTTTTTGAGAAATCACTGATGGGTAATTTTTAACCAAACAAGTAACAACCACGTAATTTTGCCAGGGTGTCCTCTGATCGACAAGCTCTATGTCCCATGTTCTTGCCTGTAATGCGCTGAGCAGGGACACCGCTTTCACCAAACATGTATGAGAATTTGACACAGTGTGGGTTACCTTATCTATTTCACCGAAACCCGTCAGGCGCTCCAGAAAGTCACAAGAAATTGCTCTCGTTTTTCTGATCTTTGCAATGATTAGTGAGTTATTTATTCCTTACCAAGAACACAAATCTTTTCGAAAACAGTGCTCCTGGCATCTTTCATGTTTTGTAAGGTAGAATTACACAAGATAGGGGAGTTTTCTTCAATAATTTTGTATTGGTTTTGAAGTGTGGTGCATGCCAGATCAGTAAATTTGCTGTTCCTGTTAAGCATGCTTGCTACAGTGCCAAAAGAGAAAGTTTCAAGAAGTTCATTGTTAAAAGAGTGGATTTATTGAGATTTGCGGCAGATTGGAATGTATTTTTTTACCAGTGTTGTGAAAAGATGGTAAATTGTGCAAAAAAATACTTCTGACAACATAAAAACATTGCAACTCGTGCAAAAAAAATGCGAGAAAAAGGATTCAAACTTCTTCAGCAAGTGCAGTCAAAAGATGAAGACAAGAAAGAAATTCAACGAAGACTTGTGCCATGATGCACACATTCCATTTTCAAACCTTGAAAATCCAACATCAACCAGTTTAACCAACAAAATATACAAAATAATAAAATTCCACACGAGACAACCCTTAGGAAATATTATTTCACTCTGCAATATGTTTTGACAGTCGAAGAAATTCGATTTGTTTTTAGAGAGTTATGTTCATCCTTTATGTAGTATGTAATACGTATAAATTTCAATATTATTCAACCATAATGCCCATTTCCCTGCTTATTTTAAAGTTTTTATTGCTAAGTGCCCGCCTATTGTCGACTATAATGCCTATTTCCCTGTCTATGTTCAAGTTTTTAATTGCCTATTTGCCTACCTATTGTCAACCTTTTTAGTGCCTACATGTCCAAGTTCTAATTATGGCTATGTACCAGGAAATCAATAAAAAAGAAAAGACAGAAAAAATGATGGTCATTAATAAAAAAAAGAAAAGGAGAAAAAAGGTAGTAGTGATTCTGTTTAAAACTGTAGAAAGAATTAAAATGAGCTTTTTTGCTCATTCGCTGGTGGCAGAAACGGGAATTGAAGTTTTTGAAACTTTTACCATATGATTCTTTTTGGACAGCTCTTTGTAAGGACTTTTCAATATTTTTTTGTATTCAAATTTTTTCCTGTTTGATTTAAAGTGAATTTGAGGTCCTAATGTAGTGATGGAGAAAAATGTTTAATGGAATGGATCATTTTATTCTCAACAATATTTCAGTGTTGTCATCAAAACAGTTCTTGTTGCAGCCCCAATTTTAGTAATTTTTTTCTTTCTGTGCCAGTTTAATTAGTATAAAGTAATACTAGTATTACTTTATACTAATACTAGTATAAAGTTATATTAGTATTTATAGTATTTTGTTCTTCAATGAGGAAAAATCGAAAATCGAAATCGTCTTGTAGGAAAAATTGTTCCTTCCTTTCTGGTTTTACTTGATTAATTTATATAATTTAGATAACCTAATCTTCAAAGCTTGGCTAGCTTCAACCACAACACTGAAACAAAGATTTTGTGCTCTCATATGTGCAAATACAGATATTCACTAATTTTAATTCTGTTTTAACCCCATGACAAAATGAATCAAGTTTAATGTATTACTTTTAACATTTGGAAGTAGTGGAATGTTATTTGGTAATTTATGTTTTTTCCCATAAATGATTAAAACTGAAGCAGCAGTAATGGTAAGTGACACAGTTCTGATGTTTCCTTTATTCAAAAATGATTGTAAGTTAACATTCAATGCCCAATTCTCAAACAAGTAAGTCTTGTTCAACATGTACATAGAAGGCATTCTCTGGAACAATATGTGTAATAAATGAAATCTTCGTAAAGTTGTGCCAGAAGAATGATCCTTGACTATCTCTTCTCTTTTGTATAATTATGCAAATATAATTAATTACATTGTGCTACAAAAGTGTGTTTAGCAAAATTTAATTTGGTATTTGTGTTGAAAGACAAATTAAAAAGCTTTAAATATAGGAACATCAGAAGTTAGAAAAAAATAAGACTTCTTTAAAGGATGTATTTTATTTCTTAGTTTTGACAATAATTATAAAATAAAGTGTGGGCTGTGCAGTTGTTTTAATATAAAAGCAGGTTCTCTTATGGTTTATATTTTCCTTAAAAAATAGGAAAGAAATCTTGATTATGAGCGAAATCATTTTCTCTGAAATTTACAGTTTGAACAAAGAATATTCAATCTTCTTTCCACTTTCAACAATATGTAAGGTCACATGTTTAATATACCTCTAAACCATGCATAGCCTTTTCATTCTTGGTGTAAAAGAAAACAACAAAAGAAACAACTCAAGCACTTGTAAAGAAATGTTGCTGATGGTTGATCATTTTTAATGTAAATTGGGGACCATTGTGCTTTGGGATATTTCATGAAAGACAAAATTTTGGGATACTTTGAAACCCAAACCGGGGAAACTCAGGAGGTTTGACTTGCTTTCTAATTAAACATGTTCCCCTCAGTTTTCTCTAATGACTCTCTGACTCTCTATGACTCTCTATGTGTGGTAGGGTAGTGCATGCAAGTGCCAGTGCCGACGCTAGGCATGAACAGGACAGGACGATCACCGCAAGTCAAGGGACCCAATGATGGAACTTATGGGGGAGGGGGGAAGTAAAAAATTCAAAAAGAAATTAGAACTCGAGAAAATTATTATTCAAACTCAAGTCAGAAATAGATGTCACAAGAAATATCTGACAAAATTATTAACAAAAAGAAGGGTAATGAAAATTCCATTCCGTTTCACATTAAATAAACTTATTGAAAAATATTTTTACATGAATTTCTGTCTAACACTATTTCATATAAAATCAGTTACAGTGTCAATGAAATTTAAAATTTCCTGTTTATACAAAATACTGTAATTGTTTAATCTTTTTTCTCCCCTTATATTCATTGTATAATTTTTATTTTATCGTCCTTTTTACTCATTTTACTGTCTTGTACAGAGTAGAGAGAAAGTTATGTAATGCTGCACGAAAAAACAGCAAATTTTCGGCAGAAAAACTCTTGTTACAAGCTAATAAGAGTAATGGTAATGAAAATGTGGATAAATCCACTTGCTAAATTTACAACAAAATCCTCTAACACGTGGTGTAGCCAGAATCCATGTTTTGTGGGTCCTTCATACCGGAATATCGAATGATGGCAAAACGTCCGTCCCGTCCGTCCCGTCCGTCCCGTCCGTCCCGTCCGTCCCGTCCGTCCCGTCCGTCCCGTCCGTCCCGTCCGTCCCGTCCGTCCCCGAGAAAGCAAAAGCCCCTCGAGATATAGCTACTCCCCCCGAGATATAGCAAAAGGATTTATCCACCTTTTCGTCACCAGGGCCAAGTAAAGAGTTTTTCTGACGAAAATTCGCTGTTTTCTGGCGCACGATTACACAACGTTCTCTTCTTACGAAGTAAGTGCGAGAAAGTAATAGTTTAATCGAAGAATAATTTCGTAGATTTGCACGCTCCGTATATTCAGAATCATTTTCATATTTGTTTATTTGCAATGGATCTTTTAAGTCTCCTCCCCCAACTGTGAGCAGTACTTAAGTCTGTATGTGAATTCGTGTGGAAATAAAAGAAATGTTTTTTGTGCCTTTTTCCTCACTAGAGAGCCCCTAGCTAACCGTGGCTCTTAGGCTGCAGCTTTGAAGAATCATTGCATCATTCACCCGTGTGCACATTGATATAAATATGACTTTTTCTACATAACTGAAAAAGAAGAAAATGTATTATACAACATAACAAATAAGATGATGGCCTAGAGAATGTTTATGGATTTCCAATTTGAGGTCGCAACGGTTCGTGGTTTGTCAATGCAAGGAGTTGCCTACTTTGCAAGTAAGCCTTGGGAGAACTCTCATTGAAGGTGACGAAATATGCTGAGAATTAGGCCCAGCAACAGAACCTCGGTAAGGAAGCTTGTAATGGCATTGAAGTACCATACGACGGAGAAAGTTTTATTCAACCTCATGTTTTGCTTATGTGACAGACAACCTTATATCTCTTCTACTTGTGCTGTTGTAGGACCACTCATTTTATAGATGGAGGAGGTTGGAGAAAATAGTCTTTATATTGCGAAAATAATTTGGTGTATGTTAGTATTTTCCGTATCGGTATGAGGGAATATTAGTCTAGTGACATTGAGAAAGTACTAGTAACGCAGAGTATTGCTTTCTCGGACCGGTAGTGTTTTTTTTTTTAAACTAGTGGAGATAAGCATACTGACACTTCCTGCTTTCAATGTTATTACTGAACAATGTTATATATTTTTTTAAAAAAGCGCACAACGTATTAAAAGATTTAATATTGGGACATAGATTGCATGGAAAAAGAAATGTTTGGTTTTAATATTAGATGTGAAGGACAGATTAGAAAATAAATGTTATCTTTTGAAATTTTCAAAATGTCAGTGATTTCGATAAAAATCGGAACTACACTACATCTATAAATGCACGCTGTTCTATTCGAGCAAAAACATTAAAGAAAAAACTTGCTACCCTTTCTCAGAAAATGTTGAAAACGTCACAGGCGTTTTGTGTAAAGTACCTTCTAAAATCAAAATGTATTACTGACCTCCAGAACAGCTCAACTAAATATTACTCCTGACGTATTTACCAAGTTTCAGCTCAAAAGTTTTTAATCTGACAGTTATGCGTGATTATATTTTTATTCAACCATCAACATATCTCGATTTTCGGATACAAAATTGAGAGCATCGTCTCGCCTCCTGCACCATTCTAAACTATATTTGGAACAGCAGTTACCGCGGCAAAATGCCGATAACTTGGTATTGGAAGGAGAAAGGTGACACGGGCGCAGGAGGCGGTTTTTGGCACTGAGTGTGAGCCGACTAGATTTGTACTTTCTCGTAAACATACGAATATACGGAGTAATATACGTAGTATAGAAAAAGTTCTGTAATGCTGTGGAAAATCGATTTCGAGATTTTAACGGAAATACACGTTTTGAAGTCCCCTTGTATCCTAAAAGTGTTTTTTTCAAAATCGTGTCTGACTATCCGTCTATCCGTCCGTCCGTCCGTCCGTCCGTCCGTCCGTCCGTCCGTCCGTCCGTCCGTCCGTCCGTCCGTCCATCCGTCCGTGAACACTATTAGCGCCTAAACCATACGTAGGATTTTTTCAAAATTGAAGAAACCCCTGTCCATCCCGTTTTAGTTGAAGTTTTGTAATTTTGAAAAACATTCTTTAATATTTGGGGGTACTTTTATGAAGCCCCCCGGACATGTTCAAAATTTCTCGAAAACGGCTCCAAATTTTTTCTTTAAATTTCTCGTAAGAATAGAGTAAAATACACTTATAAAAGTGACATAGGGCCGTTTTTCACGGTAAACTCTGAATTTCCGAAAATTGCGAAAGTATGGTTTCTTTTCGGCGTCTTCCTACAACTATAAAATTGAAGACAGATTTTTCCTTCGTATCAAATTTGTCCATAAATAGTTCTTTCATAAAGATCAACCATATTTTTGAAAATTTTAGAAGTTTTCCTGCAATGGTGCGTGCAATATTTGCAATTTTAAAACAACAAGAACAATATTTTCTCAAAACCGGGTCCAAAGTTTTTCTTTAAATTTTTGGTAGGGTTAGTGCCAAACCAACCCATTTCGCATTGTCAGTTATGCTTAATAGCGATTTTTCTTAAAAACTGCTTCAAATTTTTCAATGAAAATTTCTATTTAGGACTAGGTTTTATTATGCTTTAATATTCTTGAAGTAATATTTCTGTTATACTATTAAGAAACCGAAAAATGTAATATATATATATATATATATATATATATATATATATATATATATATATATATATATATATTGGGCGACGATAGATGGCAGCTGGCCAGAGAATGGAGCAACCTTAAGGAAGGATTGACCTTAAAGGCTGTCCACACCAACGAAATTAGGAGAAAATGTTACGAGAAAGTCTGTGCCATTCTGTAGCACTTCTAGTTTACTTTTGGTGTAGTATTATAAATGTAATGGGTGTTTCTTTTTCTCTTCTGAGGTTTCACAGCTACCGCCATATCTCGAAACCTGTCAGAGTCCTAGATAAGGAAAGATGGAACATAGAACGGTCAGCCGATCACCAGACCTTGAGGAAGGTAGTGTGGTCAGGATGGGCAAGGAAGGATCACGTGTGGTCCATGGCTCGTTGTTTAAATCATGGTGAAGCCCTGAAGGTACGTTGCATTCCGTATGTGCCTCTTGCGTCTGTAGTTGGAGGATGGGGAATCAGCGAATCGCCAAACATTAAGGAAGGGAGTGGGAACAGGATGGGGGGAAGCAAGGATCGCACGTGGTCTGTTACCCTTTACTTAAGGTACTCCCAGGAAAGAAGCCACTGAAGCGACCAAGTGGGCAGCTGTTCTCTAGAATTTTCCTTTAGGCAGTGGTGGGCTTCGACTTACTTAGCTGGTGTCGAAAATAGTCTGCTGCCAGGATTGGAACTTTGGAGTGGAGTTCCTGGTCTACGAAGCGTCAGTTGCGGACTTGCAATTATATTATAGAATATTTTTCTCTAGTTTTGAATTTAGGCTCGAGTGAGTATGATTTCATGGATAGGTGACGAATTTTGTGTTCGTCTGAGGGGTGTATATTCCTGAGCGAGGTGCAGGAAGCGCGATGAAAAATGTTTGACGGGTCGATCGAGTTACGCATGACCCATGTGAATTATGACCAAGCAAGAGGTTGGAATTATTTCTGCTTTGCAAATATTCATTCTTCCTTAATTCCGAGTAAACCCCGTTTCCGAGATGTTGATGGAAAGTTTGATTTACGGCACACCGGAGATAATAAAAGCTCAGTATTATTTCGCTTTGTTTCACAGACGATTCCAGGAACATTGAAATATTTCTTTTCGACACGCAAATATTTAAAATTGCAATGAAATATGTAGTTTTATGTAAAAGATGTAAACGTATGTAAAATAAACATTGTTTTAATGCATTCAGAATGTGATGCAAATTCTAAAAATGTGTATTCACATAAAAGTCCGGTTCCTACCCATTACTAAACGTCTTCTAATCAGTACGAGAAAATGATTATTTCGACATTCGAATGGGAGTATGCTCCGTTATAATACAAGAACAAAAAAACCAAAACAAATTGATCCCCGTTATTCATGGGATCTTGCTCCTTGCGCAGATCAACTAAGAAGATGAAGAGAGAAGGCGGAGAAGGAGAAGAAGTAGGGAAAGAACGGCTCTGTTTTTTTTGAGCCAATTGCATATCTGGTCACAGATCGATTCCTGCCGGTCGGGTTGCACATTACTGCCATTGCAGGTGCCGGGTGAGGCGAGTAGGGCGAGACGGAGCGGGACGAGGGCGCGTTTAGAAATCGAGCGAGAATGAAAGGTCTCTTCCGTGGAGGGCAATTAGGGATACCGGTCCCGCTAACTGGATTCGCCTCCGCGGCGCGGGCGGCAGGCCCCTCTCGGCTTTTACGCGTGGCGTTACAACTCTCCAGAGGATACCCATATTTATTAACATTAATATTATCATTACTTTTATTATTAGTTATAATATATTTTAATTACCTGTTCAGTACTCGTACTAGCGTATGTATGTATTGATTGATTGATTGTTTGTGATTCCGGGCGCGTCAACTGCCGTGATCTTAAGTCCCGTAAGTGTAGTGCGTGTTTTTGCTTGGGAGGTGGTGGTGATCTTCCCCCGCTGGATGACCAAATCCGGCGCCGGCCTACCGTCGGCTAGTGGGGTTTTCCCACCACGGGGGCATCGCCCTATCCGGAACAAGTCCCCGACCGGTCTCCCGGCATGTGTGGTAGTGTAGTGCATGTTATAGCAAGTGTGTGTGTGTGTGTGTGTGTGTGTGTGTGTGTGTGTGTGAAGGGGGTGAGGATAAGACAAGGGAGAGGAAGGAAAGATCGCGGTCCGCGGCCCGTTAGTGTACTGCTCCGGCAATCGCCTGGTGTTGATCGGAGAAACCACGGAAAACTGCCGATCAGAGCAGCCGGCCGCTAGAATTCTCCTTCAGACAGCGACTGAATTCGACCTAGCTGAAGAGCCAGTGGCAAAAATCCTGTCATCAGGTCCCGAACCTAGAACCTCTCGGTCAGAGGTGTTGCAATTACATCAGTTTATGCACTGAGCCACCGCTTCCGGTGTATGTTTGGAGTGGATAAATTTGATGGATAGATCATAATGATATGAATCTGGATGTATCAGAGATAGAATGGAAGGCAGATGAAATGGGGAAACCCCAGTGAAACCTGTCACGAATTGCCCCCGAAATTTGAACATCGGTTTCCAGCGGTAGAAAGCTAGTGGATCGTCCACATGGACAACGAGAATCATACAATAATAATAATAATAATAATAATAATAATAATAATAATAATAATAATAATAATAATAATAATAATAATAATAATCACAATCCAAATAACATAGTTTACATGAACTTAATAAGTGCCTGTAGTAAAATTAGGCAGGCAGTAAGCAATGACAGTGGCTAGTGTGGTACTCTGGCAAGTGTCTATGCAGACGAAAAATCAGTGGATGAACTTGAAGCGGGGAGGGTGGAGCCCCAACTCGAAAATGATCTGCAATTTCTGGATCCAAGCAGATTACTGTTTGGGTCGTAACATCTCGGATCTCACGGTCTCGGTAGAGAGGTAGGTAAGTGTTCCACCATGCAGTTTCGTGATTTCCTGCAGGTTTCAGTGTGGGCCATAAGGAAATCTAACCGGAAGAAGGTGGTAAATCATGTTTAGAGTGAGAATTCAATAGAGACTGCATTTCATATGGGAGTAATGAAAGAACATTCATTGTTCAGAAGCAAACGAGGGACTATTTCGGCCATTGAAATGTAAGTATGAAACTGGGAAACTAGACGCAAACCACAATTGAGCTGGTGTTTCTACATCCGTGAGAAGTTTGAAGTTCTCAATATTTTTCAATAACAATAATATCGTTAATGTAAATGATAAACCAATATTTCACAAACTTTTTTCCTTCTGAGAAACCCATGGAGAAATGAGAGTCTCCCAACGTTCCGTTTTGCTCACAACTTTTCTAGGCGACTTAAGAAACCTGGACACCCCAGCAGTAGAACAACGGACCCCAATTGATTAAAGTCGAATTTTACTAAACTTAAATTTACTTTACGGCCTTCTCCTTTTGAATTAAAAAAATCTTAATGTTATATACACCTTGAAAACGGAGAACATCGGTCTGGTGGATACTTGGAGTGGTGGCCCTCATTTTTAAAGTACATTTACTTTACTTTAAAATACACTTCTGAAAACAGCTGATGCAACATACGTTAAAGCCTTTTTTTAATTAACATCCCTCAAACATATAGTTTTGAGCACAATTTTCCTTCTCCTTTATTAGCGTATAAAAGATTTCCAACTACTGGCAATTTTTCTTTAGAAAGTTATTTGACTGCTTATTATTAAATAATTATCTATGTAATGAATATGATGATTATTTGATGGTTACCACTGTTTGCTCGATTATTTTAGGAATATTATTTAAAACATATATTACAATAATTTGAGCTGGCGAATTTAAAATAGCGTTGTTCCTTTAGTAAAAATTAGTTATATTAACGGATTTCGACTGTTAGAAACTCTTTCAGGGCTTGTAAATTGGAAAATGGCAGAAATGGAGTTAGAGAAACATACATACGTATCTAAGCATTCATTCTCTTTAATTTGATGTTAATAGCATTTGTAAAAATAGGTCTTCTTCCAGCAGTTGTGCTCAAACACACAAATGATTTTAATTCAATAAACTTAAGCTTAATAGCAGTTTTAAACTTTTTTTCCTGAAGATGGATTCATTTGTGGAGTATTTGTCAATTCTCGGCTGAAGATTTTATAAACCAGTCAAGATTTTATAAAAGAAAATAAGTTGTGACTTTGTTTTTTGGCTGGTTGGAGACCTTCAGTCTGTAAGCAAATATGTAGTACACAGATGGAATAATGAGAAATGTTGTAATTTGCCATTACCTTGTGCAATGTGAAAACATACGTGCCTTAGAGATTAGAGGATTCGACGCCACATTCTTTTTCTCTTTTTTCTTATATTTTTTACTTTCTCGTATACGTACTGAAATGTTTTTATTTAATTGCTAATAATAAATGTCAATCGTAACCAATTTCCGACTTTATAAATAATTTGGGCGCCAGGAAAAGGTTACACTTCAATTTCTGATTATCTATTACTGTCTTCGGATATATTACAAATAAATGTCAATCCCGCTAGCTCGGTCGACGGGTTCTTATGAAATAATTGTTGCTCCTTACTCCGCAACCAATTACTCAATCTGCCATTCATACAGAGTGGCGAGGAATCTGAAAATAATTCTAAAATGTTTACTCATGGATTGCATGTAATGGCAAATAAGAATCAGCTTTCTTTCAAACTACGAATTATAATTTATTATGATTGCCAAAAGTTATCAGACTATCATTGATTATTACAAGTTACTGTTAGGTCATGACCATTTTTCTCGTTATTGCAATAACAGCATTATAGAACCTTTTATCCTTTCTTGCCTTTTCGTGCGCACGTCGCTCGATGTCGCCTCGCAGAGTAGACCAATCTTCCTTCTTGTTGAAGTCCACGACGATCAGGGACCAAGTCGAAACTTCCTCCAACCACCTCACAAACTCTGCCTATACTCCTTATCTTGCGTCTCAGGTGGGCACCTATTTCAAACTGATTACACTTTCCAAGTCGGAATAATATCCTTCTAACATTATTTTCTATCACCTAACCTGGCAATTCACAATTCACTGGTAAAATTTCTAAGTAGAGTCTTGTAACTTCACCGCGAAAATATTCTAAGTTCACTTTCCAGTTCACTCATGAAAATATTACAAGTCCAAGTTTGCAATGGTACAACACATACATTTTACAAGTTTCCGTTGCACACCTAATGCGGAAATATTCGAAGTTCAATTTCAATGTTCACTCTCACGAAATATCACAAGTCCCGATTTGATAATTAACCTCAGGAAAAACCTCACAAGCGATCCGCTCACCACCACAACAGGAGTCGGAATGCCCTAATTCCCAATCTGATCTACCCTTCAAAGCTCGCTGTGTTTTCTCTCTTGTTTTTTCTCTCTATTGTTTTTTTCGCGTTGCTATGGTGTACCCTCTGCGTACCTGCACCATAGAAACCCACGTTTCAGGACGAACTCGCGTTGCTATGGTGTCATCTGTGTAACTGCACCATAGAAACCACCGGGAGCGGTAGCTCAGTGCATCAACTGATGTCACTGCAGCGCCTCTGACCGGGAGGTCCTAGGTTCGAGTCCTGACGGCAACATTTTCGACACTAGCTTTTCAGCTATGTGGAATTCAGTCGCTGTCTGGAGGACAATTCTAGCGGCCGGCTGCTCTGATCGGTAGTTTTCCGTGGTTTCTCCGATCAACACCTGACGAATGCCGGAGCAGTGCCGTACCAAACGGGTTCTTCTGAGGTCTTCACTGTTGTTCAGGATGTTCACTGCGAGGTAATTTGGGTGGTTTTCAAGTTTGTTTTTTTTTTCGTATTTTTTACTAAATTCTGTAATGGTCTGATGGATAGTTGGAATTTGCAAATCAGAATGTAATGTATTGTTAGATTCATATCATGATGCATTTGTTATGTATCGTAGGACTTTCGACTGAAATCTTTGCAGAATTTCATCATTAGTTAAATGGCGCCACTTCTGCAATGCGAATGGACGGTTGTGACACGGTGCAGGACGCGGGCAGTGAGGCGGAGTAGACCGTGAGGGCGCCGCACGTGGCCATGCCAGGCCGGGCCAGGCTGGGCCGTGTGAGCAGTGCAGTGGGCGGGGCGGAGAGAATGAATCAGTAGGCGCGCCGTCTGCCGCGAGGCGGCCCCAAGTTCAAGGGCAACGGGCACGGCCGGCCGGGACGGGGCGGGGCGAGACGGGGCGAGGCGGGCACTTTCTCCGCGAAGGAGAAACGCGGGGGCGCCGTGTGCGGCGGCGTCGGGGGCAGGGGCGGGGCGGGGCGGGGCGGGGCGGGGCAGGGCGGAGGGGGAGGGGGAGGGGCCGCCGCAGGTCGTTTCTCTCGCGGTTGGGGAGCAGCCCGTTGGGTGGGGGCCATGTTGGGGGGAACATGTCGAGCAAAGTACAAATACAGGAAAAGTTGAAAATACCAATCAATTAAGCAAGTGTACCCGTAGCGCATTTATGCGGGTTTATGCAGAGGAGAGAAAAGTATGTAGCCAATGACATTGTTTGCCAAGGGCGTATGTGGAAAATGGTAATTAATAACAGCAATCAGATGGTGAAAAATGGAAACTTCTGTCAATTTTCAGCTGATTTCAGTTAGTGTCAATTTAAAAAAAATTGGAAACGTGTACAGAAAATTGGAAAATATGCAATTCTAACTTTCTTTGTGTTATATGAATAAAGTACAAAGTACGTCATACCAAGAACTTCCATTGAAAACGGTGTACGTTATTTTAAAAAAATGTCTCTCCCAAAACAAAAATTCACATACTTGTAGATTACCATTTTTCACGAACGAACCGTTTATGAGGTTGAAATTGAATGTATATTTATTTCTTAAAATTGAATTAAAGTATAGTTCATTAGGACTACAAAAAATTTGTAGTACATGACATGAGAACAATTTGACAGTACATGAGAACGGAAGATTAATGATTCCTGTGTTTTATACTTCTAAAGTAATCGAGAACATAACTCAAAATATATGGAAGTATTTTTATGTGGCCAGACGCAGAAACTTACTTAGTCCTATCTATGGCTTCCTGGTGGCCATAGCTAGAGATTTATTAGTAAACTGTACCCATTTATGGCCGTGTGAATCAAAGGTATTTTATTTGTTGTTTGATTGTTCTATAATACTAAAGAAAAATGTGAGCTATTCTTTATCTTTAGTCACTTTACACAAACAAATTAATGAAGTTTGAAAAAATGTTACTAAATGTGACTCAACTTCTTCTTACGGAAAACAAGAATGTAATTCTCATGTCTTCTTCCTCTAAATGTGTGATTGATGAGATAAAGAATGGCAATCTAACACATTTAATGATCAGTGCTGGAACTAATTTGGTATCTAATAATGAAGGAATATTTTACCAAAGTGGCTATATTATGACTTTCTTTTAATGTGACAATAGGTGGTGCACTGGCCAAAGCTGGTGCCTGTGACCTACACATAACTATTTTATTACGTGTATTCTTAAAATATCCGAGAAGGAATGTGTGTTGTGGACTAGCAGCTAATCAGCGACCAACGTGACAGTGTTTACATTCTCTTCATTCTCTCGTTACGAAAAAATACCTTGTCTGGGTTGGTTGTATCGTTTGCCAAATACAGTCGACTCCGGCTATAGTGAACTTCTGAGGATAAACATTTTTGGTTCACTATATCAAGAGGTTCACTATATATGATGTCAAAATTCAATAGAATTTATCCACAATGTTTGGCTTTATTGAAATGGAGATATTGCAAATTACATTAACAGCATGTACTGAAAATTTCAGTGTATTTATTTGTCCTTAAAACATTAATTATTTTCAAGTGTTTGCGTCGTACATTTCTAGTTACTAATTTTTCTAGATGCTTCTCCAGAGTTCATGCTCTCTCCATACTTGATTTTGCATTGTTCTCTGTCTCTAATTATCGTAATGCATTCTTTGGCACCATTCAAAGCCACTCGCATTGTTGGTACACGGCCCCACTCTCCAAAGGCTCTTGTACTCGCCTAATAACATACAAGATCCTTTCGTTAGAGGGATAACGCTAGCGGCTAATGAAACTGATCGCCCTTTCGCGTGGCAAGGCCAGTATCATCAGGCTGTGGTAGTTGAGTGCTTCCGGTTGCCTACGTAGAAGTCAACACGCTTTGTCCCGCGGAATATCAAGTAACAAGAAGATTGAAACTAAAGCACACAATAGGGAGTTTTTGCACTCTCGAACGTTAAAGCAATCGAAAACACTATCGATCTTCTGCGCATGCGCAGTTAAAGTTTCGGATCACGTTTGTGCATCAGCGCATGCGCAGAAGATCGAGATTGCAGTCGATTGCTGCCCGCTGAGGCGTCGTAAAATACTTTACATTTAGTATTTAAATACTTCGCCAAAATACTTCGTAAATAAGCATTTAAATAATACCCTAAATAGATTAGGTTTTGAATAAGCTAAATACATACGTATTTAAAGTACTTCAAATACTCAAAATACAGTAAATACAATAATTTTTTATTATTACTTTTTATTGCAACAATTTATTGTAGTTGCCAATTATAATAAATTCCTAATTGTCAGTCTTAAAGTTCTGAGTGATAACTTATAAGTGTAACCTAAATAAGCGGAATTTCCTTTTAAAGTGACCAGTTTTTCAAACAAATCATCAGATAATAAACTCCTATTTGACGAATGTATAAAATCCGCAAAAGAAATCGGTCGTTCAACTGGCGCAGGTGAACATAAACTAGTGTTATAATTTCCGGTTCTCTGGAGCGCCCTGACGGACTTTCATGAAGTAGATACGGTAGCCCGCACGGTGTCAAATTCTCATTCGTCTCGAAGCGTTGTTCCTGCTCGGTGCGTTACAGGCAAGAACACGCAGGGCATAGAGCTTCAGGGTCAGAGGACGCTCTGGCAGATTTTACGCGGTTGTTGCTTGTTTGGTAAAAATTACCTATCAGTGATTTCTCAAAAAATGATTGTAGAAAACAAAATATTGTGAACAAAAGAATTACAAATGCGGAAAATTCAATAGTAGGCTCTTAACGCTCGATTAGGCAATTATCTCTAAAATATGCATTTGTAGGCATTATAAAACCGTCGCAAAAGCCTTTTCTGAGGTGAACAGTGATATTGGGATACGATGCCTAAATTTACATTAAAAGAAAAAAATAGGCAAAAAGGGCATTGTCTAGACTATAGTTATAAGAAATAAAGGCGTTTTTTGTAGACGGATAATTGTCCAACATTTTTAATGATTTAGTTTTATAATTTAAAAAAGAAGTGAATTCAAATTCAGCAGCCGAAAGGGGCTTATATTTTTGTTTCAGTGAGGTTCATTCACTAGCAGAATCAAACAAAAAGAAACTACCTTCGTTATCTTCATCTGTGTTTGAAGTATTTTAAGTATTTCCTTTTTCAAATACAACTTTTTTATGTATTTAAATACATCTTTAAAATACGTGTTCAAAAAACTGAAAAATACAGTTATTCAAATACAGAATGTATTTAAATTACGTATTTCAAATACAAATAATTAAGTACTGCCCAATCCTGGAATCTGAATTCTATTCAGGAACCATACACTCTTCCAGGAAACTGTGAGGTACGGTGGAAACCGGGGTCTAGTCTTCGGATACCGGAACCTTCAATTAACCTGTCTCTATTACAGTTGACAAGGGAGACCCGATCTGAAATTGAACTACTACCGACTTCTCGCTTACGCGCCCACCTTTCAGCTTTAGTCGTCTGGTTCCACGCGAGAGCGCATACTTATCATACGATGAATGTGTTGGCGAACTTGTTGGACGAAAAATGGTCACCAATCGTTTTCACTGTACTTCATGTTCGGTGTTATGTAGTGTGCGCACGTGACGTGAGAGCGTGTGCGGTTGCGGCACTTCCCGGCGTACCCACTTCGACGCACGGCGACAAACACGAAGATAAGCCACCCAACGTGTAACTACAGCTGGCTTCATACACGAAAAGTACACACACATATTGGTTCGGCGATGTAGCCAAGAAGGGTACTAAAAATTGGAGGACCACCTCATGAGGAAAGAATAGAGTGGATCGGACGGGAGGTAAATGAGAAGATTTGAAATCCTGATAAAATATCCGGTAACCGAGAGGAGCAAACAATGTGAGAACAGGAAAGAGCTAACTTAAGAATAATATAATAAACGAGAAAAAAATGAATAATAATACTTTATGAAATACTGAAAATAAATAAATAAATGTAAATGTAATCTAAACGAAACAAATGAACTAACAATTATAATCCTATTTAATATTTACAGTTTGTACGCTGGGCCCGAACGATGAATTGTCATTGAAGTTGTCTTAATTCCAATTCTTAAACTTGTATGTACAGATCAAAACAAATAAAAGGAGTTTTTCTGTTACAATTATGTGAGAAGAGGTGCTCTCTCAAATGAAAATATTCGTTACTCGCTGGTGGGAGACACCGAGTTGGGGAAAAGCCCGCTAGCCGACGGCAGGTCGGCGCCGGGTATCGCCATCCAGCGAAGGAAGAACACCATAACCTCCCGAGCTCTACATGAACTACACATTCGGGGCTAATGACCCTAGTAGTTGAATCACTATCAATCAATCGAACGCGACACGTGGTAATTGTGAATTGGAAAATTATCGATAACAATATTGTAAAGTAATAATGATAATTTTTGTTTTTCATGAAATGTTTGGGTAGGCCCCGCATTGCAGCCTAATAGGTAACTACGCCTCTGATTTTGTCACTACTTGAAACTGAAAATGGAAAATGAAAAATTATCTAAGAACTTTTTTTCTCAGATGTCTTCTTAGCACGACTGCTCAAAGAAAGGAGAGATGTTTTTATTTTCTCTCCTTACTACGTCTACGAAGTAAAGGGAAAGAATTGTAATACTGCGGCGTAAATAAACGATTTTTCGACGGAAAACTCGTAGTCAGTCTCTGGTAACGAAAAAGGGAATAAATCGTATTCTTATTGGTAGGAAATTACATCCTCTATCACACTGTGTAGACACAATCCACTTTTTTGGGGATCTTCGCTCCGAAAAATCGATAGACGGCAAAACGGCTGTATGTGTCTGTCCGTCTGACAACCCCAAGCCGAAAGATCACCATAGTGCCTCTGACTATGAGGTCGTAGGGTTCGAGGTCCAATGGTGGCAGATTTTCGACACTAGCAAGGCAGGTAGGTCGAATTCAGCTGCAACCTGGAGGAGAATTCTAGCGGCCGGCTCCTCTAATCGGTAGTTTCCACTGGTGCCTCCGATCAACAACAGGTAAATGCTGGAGCAGTACCCTAACATTCGGGCCACGGACCGCGCGCGATCTTTCCTTCACCATCCTAGTCCGATTCTCACCCCTTACTTACACTTACACTCACATTACATATACTTACACTCACTTGTTGAGAGGCCGGTCGGGAGCTTAGAGTTTAACCCGGCTGGGTTATTGCTATGCTGGTGGGACATACGTGGTTGGGGAATATCATCATTAGACTGCGTAGATCTTGCAACCCAGCGGGGGAAGATCACCGCCATCTCCAGCGATGAAGCCTGCACTACACTTACGGGTATAATGACTTTAGCCGTGGACTCGCCCGGAATCAGTAATCAGTCAACCAATCCCGAAATATGTGGCGGGCGCGTGAAGATGGCGCGTGTGGTGGCTGGTGGAAGGTGACTGATCCTGCATGGCTTCGCCATGGAGTCTCGGGGAAACTGCACTTATTCTTACGTAACTCTCCCAATTTTTTTGGGGCACCTGAAGAATGGTTGAATTTCAGCGTAAGACGTCATTATCTAAATCGCTCACTTTTTTTCTTGTTTTTTTTCCACAGTATTACCAGCTTTTACCATATGCGACCAGAATTATTTCGTAGTCACACAAGGCAATATGTTAAGGGACCCCTAATAGGGGTAAGTCTGTTCATGCATCGCGGATGTGAATGTGTACCTTTACATCAGGTGTATTGGAAGCGCTGCAGCTGCAAGTTTTGGTTTGATTGATTATTTTGTGTTCCCGGGCGCGTTAACTTGTAAGATCATTAGTCTCGTACGTGTAATGCATGCTATATCCTGGTAGTTGGCGGTGCCCCGCTGGAATACGAGATCTAGAGGCCACCTACACGTCGGCTTGCTGAATACCTCCTCCAGGCATCTCCGCCTGGAGCCCAGTGAAACTCTAAGCACCCGACTGGTGTCCCGGCATGCGCGGGAGTGTAGTGCATGTAAATAAGGGGCGAGGATAGGACAAGGAAGAGGAAGGAAAGGTTTCGTGCAATCTCTGGTTGATTTGTTGGGGAACTACTCCAGCATTCGGCTAGTGTTGATCGGAGAAATCGTAGAAACCTACCGATCAAAGCAGCCGGCTGCTAGCATTGTCTTCCAAAGCGACCCAGCTATTAGGTTAGTATTCGCCTTCATCCTAACTCGAACTGAAAGACCCAGCGGTCAGAGGCGCTGCAGTGGGAACACCAATGCCCTGAACCACCTCAGGCGGTGGGAGTTTTGACCCAGTGGCTGTGACGGAAGGACCACAGCGCGGAGTGCAGCCGAGCGAGCCGTGCTGAGCGGAGTGGGCGCCGGCGCCGGCGCCTCGCCGCACTTCCTGGCCCGATGGGCGAGCGGGCGGCAGAGCGGGCGATGCCCGTCGCCCATTGGAGCGCTTTCTCCCTCGCCCGCCGTGGGCGATCGTCCCCACGACGCTCTTTTGCAGCCCGCCGCGCGCCCGCGGACCCTCTCCCTGAGGTCTCTTCGTTTTCTTCTCTTCTTTTGATTGAGCCTCTACGTGAGAGAGGTATACCCCGATGACAGGTTTGCATCTCGGTTCCAGTTGCGTTTGCTTCGCTGAGAGGTTCTCGGGCAAGTGCCTCCTGAAGTAGTTTGCCTTTGCATTTTTGACGCTCTCAATTTTAGATTTACTGTTTGCTGGATTGTGCAGACGCTTGTTTGGATACTCTCGTCTATCCTTCTGGACACTTCGAACGATGAATTGGTGCTAATAGCTTAAAAGGACGGTCTAATTTTGCCTTAAGTGTCCAAATGACGTTCAAGGCACCTATTTACATGTCTTTCAATTAGTGGCATTTCATATAATTTCTTACTTTACTTGGTGTTCTCCTGTGGAAAGAATCTGTCGATCTGGCATGCTTGAACTCAGAAGTAGTATTAGTAGCCCGACGTGCTAGTCTCCAGCGATTGAATATTTCTTTTTCCTTCTTATCTCTGCTCCTTCCCCTTTTATTGTCGCGCGGTGTTTCTCTTTGCAAGAATGCCCAGTTGAACAATGTAGAACAATGCGTCGCGAATCTAACAATAGAGACAAGACATCATCATGCAAAAATTGATTTCGTCGAGAACAAAATTCTGAATTCAGATGCCGAGATAGAAATTAAAATCAATCGGGAATTAGAAGAACGCAGAAAGCGCAATGATAGGATAGAAGGGAATAGCAGAATAAATTATTAGAGTTGGAAAAAGAAATTTCCTCAAGAAGATAGGCGGAAATGTTACTACGTCTGCAGCGGCATTAAATCTTCAAAACCATCTAAACTTTCACGGGGAAGCAAAAGAGTAGTCATGGTTGTTTGTGACCAAATTAGAGAATTATTTTCTAGTTAACAATGTTCCAGAGAAATTAAAATCGAACTTGGTTGAACGATGTGCGATGTTATCAAAAGTGAAAGTTGGCTTACTTTTTAAATCTGGACCCCAAAACATGCTGAATAACCAGAATAAAAGAACAATTATGAGTACTGGAACGAACTTCACAAGTTGGAGTTGAAATTTAAATTAATTTCAGAAAAATACGATAAGAACGGTCATGAGAACATGAGCGACTTTGCCAGTCGGAAAGTCGCCATGTACAAGACCTGTGAAACAAATTTAGATATTGGGGAGCTAATTGGAATTATTAATTGCCTAACATATATCAAAATTTGCTGTGGATTTCGATGCCTACCAGTATCGAAGATTGTCGAAAGATTATTTAAGCAGATTTGGTCAGACTATAGGGCGGAATGTACCAGGATGGCGATTAATGCTATGCATTTACACGATATAGGTAATACTCAGGCAACAAAACAATCGCAGGGCTCGGAGAATAAGAAGAAAAAAATTCGGAGAGGAATGGGGATGTAAATAAATCTGCTGGTGGTGGTGGCGGCAGCAGCAGTAAAAAAGACAAAAGAAAGCGGATACGGAACAGACGAAGCTAACGGTTGTCAGGGAAACTGATAACGTGGAGGGCGGACAGGTGGCATGTACCGAACTGCGACGCACAGCGGGTGGAGGTATAAGCGATGCATGCAGTATCCAAATGTCAGAAGAAGACTCAGTAAGGGAATATGGCGAGACGAACTGGCGAATCGATGAGTGTTTGAGTTTGAAAGGAGATTATGTTGAAGAGGCCAGCTGTAGTAGCTGTGTTGGGGCGATTGAAGTCGGCGCGCGCGCGCGGCAGGGCAGGAGACATTTCGCGGCTCGCCAGCCATGGGAGGGCAGCCACTGGAACGGGGAGCTTCCAGGCGAGTCATGGCGAGACGTCACCTCAACTACATAGGGGATGCGAGCGCCCACTGTAGTTAAATTGGTAGTTAAATAAGTAGGTTAAGTCAGTAGTTAAATTGTGGTTTAATAAGTAGTTAAATTGGAAACTCAGCTCAGAAGTTGTCGAGAGAACGGCCGAGACAGAGGGAGTGCCTACAGCCGCTGGTGAAGACGTTTCTTGAGGGTTGGGAAGCTGTCCCCGGATTAAGATGTACTAACTGTTTATTATTGGAATAATGAACTGTGGTTGTTTATACTTGTGTGTTTATACTTGTGTGTGCATCATTTCTGAACACATCAGAAGTTTTGAATGATACGAGCCAGTAAGGTACGGCAATACCAAAGGAGTATTATGATGTATTCAAAACGGAGAAAGATATAATCGAATTTCGTACGTGTAATCTCTAGGTTGTCATGGCGAATGGGCGGCTAGCATATTCGGGTAAGAAACAGATGTGGCTGGAATTCCGGGTGAGGGCACTTACTATTCGGCTCCTGTGGTGATCAAGGGGCTCATCGTGCCAATCGTCCTGGGAATCTATTACTTGAGGATGCACGAGACTGGCGTTGATGTGGACCGGCGTAGATGGCTTAGGGCCGCAACTAATGCCACTGCAGTGCCTCTGACTAGGAAGACCTAGGGTTCGAGACCCGGCGCTGGCAGAATTTTCGACGAAGCTATGTATCTACGTCGAATTCAGCCGCTCGCTGGAGTAGAACGCTAAGAGTTTGGCTGCTCCGATCATCACCAACTGAATGCCAGAGCAGTTCCCTAACAAATACACAACGGATCGCGCGCGATCTTTCCTTCCTCTTCCCTGTCCTATCCTCCCTGTCCTCCTCATACAAATACTTACACTTCTATGTATTATATTACCACAAATGTCGGGAGAGTAGTCGGGAGCTTAGAGCTTTTTCCACGCGGGGGAGCGAAGTCAAAGGGCCTTCTAAAACTAATGAAAATACTAATTACTTATAATACTTACGTCTCACGGCCCTCCTTTTGTTTTGCATTAACACTCACCGAAGCTCTCATATCCCGTTAGTAATTGCTCAAGGCTTGTGTTTACCTTGATCCTTGATGTTTATTCTTACAAGAAAGAGTTTTGTATTAGTCATCGTGGCCTTTTGAAGATCCTAGCTTCAAGCGATCACAAATCGAATGAATACTAAGTGTATTTGCATTTTACTCAGATATCAATTTACTTTTTTCTTTTCATGAAAATAGTTGCTGTATTCGCTCATACTTATGCGCCATTCATCATCCGAACTCGATCGTGGAAGGAAACGCCTGAGCTCGTTCAAAGAGACCAGCCCCAGGAAAGGTTAAGAGCGGTGGAGTTTCGGATGTTTGCTTTACGACCGCCACTGGGAGGTCTGCACTTAGCTTTCCAGAGCAGCCAGACATGCGGTGTCGGAGGCGGTGTCGCTTTTGGCGTGAGTAGCAGAGGTGGCGACCGCAACGACGTGTGCTGAACTGTGGCTCCGGGCGTCTGTCCCCCCCCCCCGCTCCTGACGCCGCTTTCACCTTACGCGAACAGGTTAGCGCGGTCATCTGCATTCGGTCCAGGTGGCGACCCAGCGGAGGGCGCCGCTGAGAAGCTCCCGCCAGGCCAGGCGCACGTCAGTGCGAGCCTGTCGCTTTTACCTCGATATTGGTTGTTATTGCCACAACGGCGAGTGGAATATTAATGATGCAGATGAAACAATTGACTTCTTAACTGTTCAGAAAGAAAAATAGGACACGACTTTCGAGAGAAGGGATGTTTTCGATTGTTGTCTGTCGATATTATGTTATCTGCTGTGTTTCACTTTAAATGATTATTTTTATAAAATTGTTATTATTATTATTATTATTATTATTATTATTATTATTATTATTATTATATTTACCCTTATACAAATTTATTTTCAATATTGGGTAGAGCCCTTTACGTTTTTCTCTATAACGTATAGCACCCACATATAATACAAATAATTGCACATTAATTACCTAAAAATAATTTAAATACAAGTATTGAAAATAAATGATATTTCAGTATCTATGTACTGTTAAAATTTTTAATTTGCCAAATATAAACAAGTTTTCAAAAACAAAATTACTGATTCTAATTTTCAAGAAGTTTGATTTGCATTCGTTTGAAAGAAGTAAAATTCCAAAAGAGGAGCAAATTTATTAGGTTTTTATTAGATTTAAACGAAACTAGTGTATTCGTGCGTGAAATCTCGCATGTTGAACACCACCCTCTTACATATCTTTCCATATTAAGTTCATAATATATATTTTTCTTCAAGGCCTTCTTATCCTCCGTCACTTGCTCATGTTTCCTTGTAATTGTACTAACTGAACGTATTTTAGCCCAACGTACAATACACTTGTCAATACAAAATATCCTTATTTAACTTTACTGCCGAACAGAGAGGTACAGCCGTGCAATTATCGCATAGAATATAAAGTAATTAGTGTAATTTTACATACAGTTGTAGATTCTGCATATCTCTGAAAAGGTGGGGTAGAATCGAGAAGAGCCGAACCAGTAATAGAATGTCTCAGAAAATCCTCATCCTGTAGAGTAGGTTCTGACGAATGTTTGAGATTTTTGGCCTCAGTATTCCGTGTTTTAAGGCCCGAGAACGCTTCGTTTTGGAGTTACATAACTACATACATTTCACCAACGCTGCCCTAGTGCTGTGGGTTGTATTTGACAAGAATATTTAGATGCGTTTTTGTCAATAAACACTTCATATTTTTGAAGTTAAAGTGCAGTTCGTCAAGTCTTCGTAAATTTCTTTCTTTAGAGACCTTTATAAATATTGGTTGTTTGTGAGAGCCACAAAACTCATCTAAACTATTGAAATAATATGGAACAGAATACAAATAATAAATACCAGTACAAAATTTTCTACTTCATTTTGTTACTATTTTCCGAATAATATTTGTCATCCTGACAGCTAACGGCTGACAGAAGAGGGGATTCCATTGCAGAGTCGCCAATACTTTTTTTTTAATCTTACAGAGCGTAGTTACTGAAAATTAAAGTGCGCCATTACTGACTATGCATTTTCCTTTTATTCATTTGCATTTTTTATGCGTTTTCCTTTATAAAACGCATCTCGCTGAAATTACTTTTCCTCTGCTTTGCGCGTGTTGTGCAAAAATGTTTCGTTGTACCTTTCATTGGTGAGATTAGTGTAAGAGACCTGGGTAAAGTACTTTTATGAAATAAACAAATGACATTATTACCATTCGTTGTTCTACTATTAGTGCAATGAGTACGATGTGCATGTCTAATTCTTGATCTGATACAAGCATGCCACACGACCACGCGTCTGTCGCTCGAGCAAAAGGCAACATCCCCCTCCAGCTGTCAAGTTGACTGAAATATTATTGATTACAATTTACACCTTTTAAAATATCGTCGATGCCTAGAGGATCCATAATAACGCCATTGTTAATCTAAACTCACTTGTGTGAAGGAAGAAAATATAATCAAATGTGAAGTTCTTTAATTAGAACGTCAAGATTACGTGTGCATGTTCGGAAAGTTCAGTGTGAACATAATAATTGTTAGCAAGATATTCTCTGTAGTATTAAACATCTTGTACCAGTCAGTCCCTTTAGTCGGCGATTTTCGCCTTGATCGAGATTGCTGATCATGTTGCCATCTAAGAAGCGGTAGCGAGTGCTCGCGATGAGAAATACATGTAGCTATTGTGTGAGAAGAGAAAGCCAATGGGGTGTATCTTATTAATATCTGTGCGGAAAAATATCGCGAATCTCAAATCTAGTGAGAATTATAATTTGTAACAAAACATTTAATGTATTAAACCAATAGAACCACGTAGATTTGAAATATTCATTGAACTTTCATTTTCCTTTTTTTAATGAAATTTTGCTTGGAATTTGTGGTGAAAAACTATCATTGTTACCGCGAGAAATGCGGTGGTGGATAGAGTGTATTTTAATACTCAAAAGAATAAGTTAAGAGTTGTGTGTTTTCTACAGTGAATAACCATAGAAAGCCTATTCCCAAAACATTATGGACACTTGGAGAAGATGCTTTAAAATAGCTGTCATAGCCGATTCATATTATGAAATCCATACAAATAAAGTTTCATCCGCTAGGACATATTTTTTGAAGTTCATCACTCACATGAACAAACAATAGTGAAGGTTAAGTTAATGAAGGTGGTGAGGGTAGACGTGTGACGGAATATGTGATAATATTCTTACTATGGTTTTTGTATTAAGACATAACACATTAAGACGCCGCCATGTATAGTCTTGTTTTCAATTTTGATTTTAATCCTGTTTTATTTTCACGATTAAATCTCTAGTTGAAGGCAAAACATATTACACTCCTTACCTCTACCTTCACTATTGTTTGTTCAGTCATGTAGGCGATATTTTCGACTCATTGATAGTTGACTATATAGACCGTTTTTCAGGACATGGAAAGACCTACCAAAGAGCGTGCGTGTGTCAGTGCATCTACTTCCCTTCAATGTAGTAATTATTGGGTAGCAAAGGGTCATCCAGTGAAGTGAAATGATGGAAATGGATTTGAGAACAGGAGAATAATCCACATATTGCCAATTTTTATATTTTTATGTTTTTATTTGTCTTATATATTTGTATGAATTGTTTTATTTTTAATGAATTATTTCTTAAACTAACCTATTTTGCTTAACTCCCACTGAGCGTACGCTCATTTGCTGTACTGCGTTATTAGTATTATAATTTTTATTATCACAGTAAACCCTCGTTAACACGAACACGATTAACCCGAATTTCGTCGTAACAGGAACAAAACTTCGGTCTCGGCAAGGTTTTACGGTAATACGAACATTTATAATACTGGGATAACACGAATTTTTATAACACGAACTTCGATTATTTCGGTCCCTTAGAATTCGTGTTAATGAGAATTTACTGTATTATTATTGTTTTTAATTGTGCATTTTAAACGTCAACTTAACCTGTCGGTTATCATCTGACGCTTCCCGACGTTAGTTAATACCACTGCCTTTTCACATCCCAGAGTAGAGTATCTTGACCCTAGCCTTCACTCCGTAATTCCGCCGTAGCTCGTCAGGTCATTGCGGCCGAGCTCCTACTCCTGCCGCTTGTGGTTCATACGCCTATGGAAGCATCCCTTATACAAGTAGGGAAGTTTGGTGGCGGCCAAGTGCGGTCACGTTGCGGCCCATTGTGGAGATTTCCCCTCCTGGCACGCAGGCAATCACAGTCTTCCCTCACATTCATGCAACGTTCGGTCAGAGAGAGGTCTGGGAGGGAGTTAGGTATTACACGACGTAAGGTGATACAAGGGGGTTGTGATAAGCACCATGTCTCAACGCTACAGCAAACATCCACACCCAAGGCGAGATTCGCACCCGTAGACCCTGTAACCACTATGCTACGAGATCCGCCCTATTTCAGTTTATTATTAATAATAATATTCGGCTTTTACATATTAAAACATACATCAAAATACAAGTACTGTCCGCCTCTTCTACATCCCCCTGCCATCGTCATTGCCCCCGTGTCCTCCGTGAGCCAGCTTCTAGTGAAGCCCTGTGTGCGTAGCCCGTTCCGCGATGTCGGTCATCGGCGCTGCTCTCTCTCTCTCATTGCGGCCCCCGACGCGGCGCGGCGTCGCCGCTCACGACCGCCGCCCCCGCAGCGGGTGAGGCGGAATGGAAACGGCCGCTCTCCTGCACGCGTCCTCGCGCTCGCCACAGGCTGGCATAGAAAGAGCGCTGGCGTAACGGACAGCAAAGTTGCCATTTTTCATGCATACATTGACGGTTATGCTCTTTTATATCTTACCGGGAGCGGTAGCTCAGTGCATCAACTGATGTCACTGCAGCGCCTCTGACCGGGAGGTCCTAGGTTCACACTCCCCACGGCGGCAGGATTTTCGACGCTAGATCCAGCTAGGTCGATTTCAGTCGCTGTCTGGAGGAAAATTCTAGCGGCCGGCTGCTCTGGTCGGTAGTTTTCCGTGGTTTCTCCGATCAACACCAGGCGAATGCCGGAGCAGTACCCTACCAAACGGGCCACGGACCGCGCGCGATCTGTCCTTCCTCTTCCTTGTCCTATCCTCTCCCTTTTACACATACACTTACACTAACGTGCACTACACTACCACATATTCCGGGAGATCGGTCGGGAGCTTAGAGCTTGTCCCGGCTGGGGCGGTGCCCCGCTGGTGGGAGAGTCCTGGTTAGGTGGAAACCCCGACGACGGTAGGTCGGCGCCGGATCTCTCCATTCAGCGGGGGAAGATCACCGCCATCTCTCGCGAAAAAATATGCACTACACTAACGGGACTAATGACCAAAGCAGTTGACGCGCCCGGGAACACGAAAAAATCAATCAATCTTTTATATCTTCAATTCGAAGGTGAGTGGGCCTGCATGCGAGCTGTAGAGACTGCTTGCGTCTGTTCATTAATTCCGTACATGTTGTGCATACTGTGTCCCGGGAAGTGACAGTGTCTTTCCCCCGCTGGAACGTGAGGCCCGGCGTCGACACACACGTCGACGTGCCGGGGCCCTCCATCCTGATACCTTACCCTCCATCCTGATACCGACCCACCCCGGACAAGCTCTAAGATCCCGGCTTATGTGGTAGTGTAGTGTTCGTTGTAGTATGTTTATGGGAGAGAATATGACGGGAGATATAGGAAAGATCGCGCGCGTCCCTGGCTCGTTTGTTAAGGCACTGCTCCGGTATTGCGGTAGTATTGATCAGAAAAACCATGGAAAGCTTATCTATCAGAGCAATCATAAACCTTGATCATTATCACTCTCATTGCTTTCATCGCATTTTCAGCATATGTTGAAACCACAACCGTAAAATAATCAAATATAACCTCATAATCTTGGATCACATTGAGATTTAATCTTAAGATGCATTTATTTAATACAAAAAACCGTTAAAAATGAACATGACTTGGGGAAAGATAGCTACATTTACTTTCTAGACGCAAAACAAGGGACCGTATTAGCAGTTGCTCAATAAGTCAAGAGAAACTGGACGAAACGTATTCGATTGATGTTCGCCTTTCGCGAAAAAATCCTTCGTACGCCTTCCTTCGGAGGGGAAGTAAAGCTGGCTGTCCCATTTACTGCATGTAAAAGATCCTCAAGCCTAAATGATGCCTCTGAGCTAAATTCAAATCGCCTGTTTCGTCGCCCAAGTAATACCTTCTTTCTCCCATGATTGGTGAAAGGAGTGTAACGAAATTTGCGTGGTCAGACGGAAGAGCAGGCCTCATGGCCTGAGTCTCGCCTCGTAAAATAAGGCCAATTCAATTCAATAAATCTGCAGCTTACAAAAGGCCCGAAATCGCAATCTTTGGCTCCGCCTACTAGGCCGTTGCTGCAAGATCCTATGCCATTGATAGTTTATTCGTGATTCTTCCCACCTTTTAAAAATATACATTTAGATTTATTTATATCTATAAGCTTGACAAAAAGAAAATGAGGTAGAAATTTTGTAGATGGACGTTTTTATTTATCGTTTATAAATCACAAGAGAAATTTGAAAGGGTTGAGCATTGATCAGGTAGAAGACACGAATTAAAATTTTGTTCGTGCACGTGATTGGCCGAGAATAATTGCAGGTAGCCTTGCCGCCATGATTAAGGTGAACTAAAATAGAAACACTGTGTTTTCTTATCTAGTTACCGAAATTAGTGTACTGAGGTGTATTAGATTGGTGTGCAGTAGTTTCTCTCTCTTTCTTTCTGTCTCTTTCCCTCTCTGTCTCTTTCTCTCTCTGTCTCTCTCTGTCTCTTTCTCTCTCTCTCTCTTTCTCTCTCTCTCTTTCTCTCTCTCTCTTTCTCTCTCTCTTTCTCTCTCTCTCTTTCTCTCTCTCTTTCTCTCTCTCTCTCTCTTTCTCTCTCTCTCTTTCTACATAACTGACAGGAAATAAAAAGATAATAACTGATAGGATAGGTGTAAATGGTAGGAATGCCACCGAAAAAGCTTTCTGGTAAAATAAACACCTGCGACAAACATCTCATATCTATTTCTATAATTACTGACATAATTCTCCATTTCGACCTGAAGCTGCAAACGAAAGGTTTTATGGTTGTGAACTCAACAATGGCCGTCGATTATTCTTTGATAAATTAGGTTGAACAAGACTGTATAACAATTTCTCTGCACGCATTGTATGATGTTCCAGGATGCATACATTATATTTAACCCGTCATTTTCTATAATATTATTCCAAAAACAATTGAAAATAGTACGAAGAACATGTCTGTACCTGAGCATTTCAATAAATTATAAAAATAATTATTTGAATGTATATTATTTCAATTAAAAATGGTCATGCAAAGTGATTTTTTTTTTTTCAATTTGGCAGTCATTTTACTTTCTCTTATACATTCGTGTATACGGAGTAATATGCACAGTATAGAGAAAGTTATGTTATGCTGCAGACAATCGATTTTGGGATTTCAACGGAAATACACATTTTGGGGACCCCTGATACTGAAAAAGTGTTGTTTTGTCGAAACATGTCGTCTGTCGTCTGTCTGTCGTCTGTCTGTCTGTCTGTCTGTCGTCTGTCTGTCTGTCGTCTGTCTGTCGTCTGTCTGTCGTCTGTCTGACTGTCGTCTGTCTGTCTGTCTGTCTGTCGTCTGTCTGTCTGTCGTCTGTCTGTCTGTCGTCTGTATGTCTGTCGTCTGTCTGTCTGTCGTCTGTCTGTCTGTCGTCTGTCTGTCTGTCGTCTGTCTGTCTGTCGTCTGTCTGTCTGTCTGTCGTCTGTCTGTCGTCTGTCTGTCTGTCTGTCGTCTGTCTGTCTGTCTGTCTGTCTGTCTGTCGTCTGTCTGTCTGTCGTCTGTCTGTCTGTCTGTCTGTCGTCTGTCTGTCTGTCTGTCGTCTGTCTGTCTGTCTGTCGTCTGTCTGTCGTCTGTCTGTCGTCCGTCTGTCTGAATTCTGTCGGTCTGTTGTCTGTCTGTTGTCTCTCTATTGTCTGTCGCCTGTCTGTCTGCCGTCTGTCGTTTGTCTGTCTGCCTGCCGTCTGTCTGACTGTCCCTCCTTCTGTGAATACTACTAGCGCCTAAATATCACGTACGATCTTTTCCAAATTCAAGAAATCCCTGTCCATCTGGCTCTAGTTGAAGCTTTGAAATTTTGAAAAGCATTCTTTAAAATTTGGGGGGTGAAACCGAAAAAGTGTTGGTTTTTTTTTTCAAAACGTCCGTCCGTCCGTCCGTCCGTCCGTCCGTCCGTCTATGAACACCACTAACGTCTAAACCATATGTACGATTTCTTCCAAAATGAATATTCCATGGTTGATCTGGCTCTACTCATAGCGCCACAATTTTTAAGAAACATTCTTTAAAGTTTGGGGGTACTTCACATGCAGCTCCCGGACATTTTCAACATTTAAAAAAAAACGATTCCAAATTTTTTCCTTATTTCGTGTAAGAATAGAGTAAAATGCACTTATAAAAGTGGCATAGGTCCGATTTTCGTCGTTAATAAATTGTAAGAGTGAATTTTTTCGGCATCTTCCTACAACTATAGATTTGAAGACAGATTTTTCCTTCAAATGAAATATGTTGCTCATAAATAGATCTTTCATTAAGGTCATATACATATTTTTGAAAATTTTAGTTGTTTTCGTGTAATAGTGCGTGCGATATTTAAAATTTAAAAAATAACAAAAACAAAATATTCTCAAAAACGGATCCATATGTTTTCTGTAAATGTTTCGTGCGGGTGGTGACTAATGTACCATGTACAATGACATAAACGCCATATAGCACTATTCCTTTTGTTTTTTCAAAAAATAGAAAAATGTAATTGTTTTTACTTGTCTCCCACGGTGTAATATTTACATTAGAAGCGATTATTAACATTATTGTACTTATGAGTACATGTGCTTTAAATAATGTAAAATAAAGTTTCTCGAAAACTCACCTGTTTAGTGTTAAAACGAGCTAAAAATTCCTCGTTTTCAGAAATGCTCAAACGCCATTTTCTCAAAAACGACACCAAATGTTTTTCAAACTTTTTCAACGGATATTCGTAATGGCACTGTTTGAAATGACGTAAAGTTTATTTTGGTGTATACTTTTTTTTTCCAAAAATTACACAAATGTGATTTTTTTTAAAAATATAGCCCATGCCGTTAATACGCACATTTCCATCGATTTATATACATTATTGCATTTGTGAGTGGAAATTTTTCAAATGACGGTAAATGAAGGTTTTCAAAAACTCAATAGATTCCTATGAAAAAGACCTTCAAATTTCACAGTTACAGTAATGCTTAATCAACATTTTCTTAAAAACGGTTTCAAATTTTTCAATGAAAATTTCCATTTAGGACGACTTACTCTTATTTAATATTCTTAAAATAATATTTCGATATATTGAAGTAATATTTCTGTTGTACTATTAAGAAACCGAAAAGTTGAGAAAATGTCAAGAAAAAGTACTTTGGGCGACGATAGATCGTAGCTGGATAGAGAATGGAGCAAGACCTTGTTGCCAGTCCACACCAAGGAAATTAGAAAACATTGCTACGAGAAAGTCTGTGCCATTCTGTGGCACCTGGAGTTTCTCTCTAATCGAACGTTATATGATAGAAAAGTGAACTACTTGACCGGCACTATTTCAGTTGGAGCACGTTGCGAACTTTTTTCTTTTCCGTTCTCGAATATTTTTTGTCCTCGTTATTGCAACTTCATAATTATACGTTGTACAAATTCCTCTTCTTCCTTTTTATTTCATTACGTCCGTATTCGTGTTGCCCAGATAATTTGAACACAATTAATTCACAGCCCCATGCAGATCTCGTTTTTTGAAAGCCGTTTTCGGAAACGACTATCTTTAGAAGGAGATAATATCGAATAATGTCGGTTGTTAGTGACTGAATAATTGTTGCCAAATTATCAGAGAAGGATTCGAGTCTCTTATTGCAATAGTGGAAAAACGTATACATTCACCAGCATGAAGATTCACCAACACAAAAAAGTCTTATTTTCCATTATGTGTTTTATTAAGCGTAATATTATGCATTTTAATCTTCAAATCTATAATACAGCAAAATGAAATGAAGCCCAAAAATCAACAGACAAAAAGTCGCAGCGAATATAGCATATAATCAGTTAGCACGAATTTGTAGCGCGTTTGTAAACTTAGATTTTGTTACATGTTCCTTTAGCGACACTGCAGGACTAACTTTGAATAACGATATTATCATCTACAGCAATGATAACCGCTATCAACCTCCCTGCTCAATGCCGTATTTTCACTTGTAAGAATCTAATCTCATTGTTCTTGGAGAACCTTCGGCAGACCTGAGTGATCAAACGTAATTCCCTGGCATACGTGATTTATGTAAATGTATGTAGTTTGGGATGTGTTCTCTGTGTCACTTGACATTCTAAACTTCTTTATGTTCTCACTTTCGTAAAAGTGCCGTCGTAAAAGAACGATGATTATTGAATACCTTGATTAAAAGCATCGTCATGCGTTTATTATTGCGGTTGACAGTCATTAGTGAGTAATTAAGAAAGATTTCAGAGCGTGGAATCTGGCTTAATTGCTGGCGGCAGTTCTAAAAAAATAATATTTGTATGTACGATGAAAATACCGACCGGTGTACGTACTGCATCGTTATTTTGCATTCAATAAATATCGCTTTGTTAATGAAAGCTACGGCACTTCTAACAGGTCACGAGTGGTAGCGAAGCTTGTACAGTAGTTTGTAGATAATTGTAGTAATAGCATTCGTTCTAATATTCCCAGTAATACGGAAAATAATTTCTAAAGGTAGGTATTATGATTCAAAATCACAGTATTTCATTTTCCATAAAAAGTGTGATAATTTCGCTCGGATTCAGCAAATAATAATAATAATAATAATAATAATAATAATAATAATAATAATAATAATAATAATAATAATAATAATAATAATAATAATAATATAATATAATAATATAATAATAATAATTATAATTATAATTAACGACTAGCGTACCCGTGGGAGAACTCGCGCATGGTAAGCCTCACCATCTTCCTTATTTTTCCATTTCATATTAACCCAGGTAACCCCAACGTCCTTCTGGAAGGACGACAGTAGTTCCCGGGAACTTCCGTTGTTTATGAAGTTCTAAAAATGACTCAGTGATTGCAGTGCCTGTCGCAACACTTTACAAGGGGCACTGTTTAATATCCCACTAAAGGTTTATAGAATTCATTGGTTTATTTGAAGAAAAAAAGGATCAAATACAGGGGACGTGTTGCGATGGACGAATTGACCGACTCGATTTGTGATGGGTAAGTAAATTTGCACTATTTTTGTTGTAACATCCCTCAAGTTTGGTGTATGTCATGTTGAATATAGGATTAACAACATGTAGAAGTTATATTTACGAAAGTGTGTACGTGTTGGCTGTAATAGTGTTATGAAGTTTGACATCCTTCTGGAAGGACATTGGGATTATGTGACATAATTTTACTTTGGCAGAAAGCGCCAGCTTCTCCATGAGTTAATGGACACAATTTAAACTCATGATAATGAATTACTTGAAAGGAATGTTGTTATAACACTACTGCCTCCACTGAATGCAAATGATGTTATCACCGATGAACATTCGGAATATCCAAATCCCAATAACCTACCTAATAACCAAATAAAAAAAAACAACTAAAAACCAATCCAAATCCCAATAACCTAACTGTATCCGGAGGTAGTTGTGACGAATTCTGTAGTTGCTGCGTTGTGTAGGAATATGTTTTCAGCAACTTGTGTTGACAAAGCAGTAACAGCGAAATTCAAATTCAAAGTACACATTGACAACAGATAATTCTCCTACACCTATCCTATCGAAGAAACGTAAAGTTCTTGCTTCCTATACGAAAACCAAGAACAATGTTAACAAATGGAAAAAGAAAGTCTTGGCTGCTTCTAAAATTGAATGGCGCTTGATTCATTTAGCAGTTGAAGAAACAAAAACTCCACTCATTTACTTCAGATACTTTTTGAACGATGATGTTATAGAAGTGATAACGATATATAAATCAGTATGTTGCAAGGAAAAACAAGTTGGGCGACTGCGCTGGAATGAAATACGTGTGTTCATAGGAATTTTGCTGCTTAGTGGATATGTTGTACTACCCCGCAGATGTACTATAAAATCGATAAAGATTGTCATAATGAGGTAGAATCTCTATTCTACCTCAGCTGTTCAGAGCATGTAGAATCTGTACCTGTATGTGAAATTAAACTAATTACTTCAAATTCTATTCCTCGAATCAGTAAAAATGTCAAGAAGTTTATCCTGTAGATTACGGTATGAGGAACTTTTCTGTGAGGCCTTCGGCCTCAATATTTTACTTTTTAAGACCATAGAAAGCTTCGTTTAGGAGTTATTTGACAATATAGTTTCATTAATGCAGAAAGTGTTGCGGGTTGCATTTGACATGAATATTTAGATGCGTTTTTTAAACAAATCCTTCACAGTTTTAAAGTTGAAGTGCAATTCGTCACGTCTCCGTGAAATTCTCTTTCTTTGGAGACCTCATTTATAAAGATAGGTTGCGTGTGAGATCCGTAAAAGCGATGTATACTACTGAATAATGTAGGAGACGATGATAATAATAATGATAATAATGATAATAATATAATATGTAATATGAAGCAGCTAAGTTATTCACCTATGTAGTCACTTTTTAAAAACACTAATAAAATAATTACATGATTTATTCAATTGTTTTAATCAAATTGGTAAAGTGTACTCGTATGGATGTTAAGAAAATGTAATTGTAGGAATGTAGAAGGAAGTATGTGTTGTAATGTTAATAATATAGGGTATTGTATATGTATTTGTTGTTTTGTTTTATATGTATAGTTGATGTTATGACTAGCGAAGAAAATTTCCCCAACCTCTGAAAGAAATAAGGAATAAATCCTACCATATTGGTTTCATAATAGAAATTTTATGGAGTTATTATTTTAGAAGGTAATATCGTATCAAATACGGAGTAATTAAATTTTATACCTTTTCCCGAAGCAGTAATAATTTTTATTTCGATTTCCTGTATAGGATCGATTTGCGTGCTTACGACATTAAAAACATTCGTTGAATGGTGCTTCGCAACCCACATTTAGAAGATAACAATTAATTATTACGAACGGGTTTGTTTATTTGTATAATTTCAGGAAAGGGTTTAAAAGGGATTGTGAGGATATATATATATATATATATATGATATGTAGAAACCATGGCAGTAAATGTAGAATTTAAAAGAGCCCGCGTTTTTACTTTCGTCATGATTTTAATTAAATTCGAAATATACCCATTTTTACTCAAAGAATTATGCATGTCAATAATATTTATTAAAAAGGAAGTTTTATTGTCTACTTTTCTTGCTTCCTAACTACTGTTTCATGGGAACATTCTTCAGTATGCGGAATGATAAAAATTAGAGATGTTACGATTTCATTGTTACTATTGGTTTTTCAACCATCAAAGTAACATTTTTTTGGTCGCATATTGGCCACCTCGGGACCACGCGAACGTGCAACCCACCGGGTCCCATAAATTTATCGAGAATAGATGCACGTGACTTTTTATGGTAGGATC
>BLKR01010083.1:62500-70510 GCA_011170035.1 Teleogryllus occipitalis
ACTATTTAAAATTCCCCCTGTCTTCTGGACGATATTCAACAAATATCAATGACTTCATCATTCCACATGTTAAACTGATCGAATAACACATTGAAATTATTTAATACCGTAACTATAATTCCAATTCTTCGACTTAGCATTGATTTTGCTTTGTCTCATTCAATAAATTTTTTGCAAAACAGATCATTCTTTAATTCTCATCTCACATTTGTTATTCGTTAATCGATTATGCAAGTGTTTTATCTTCGATGCCTTCTCACGCACGGGTACTCATGCTTCTGCAATGGAAGAGGGATTGAACGACGTCGGCGGGCTCCAATGCCGGGGCGTAAACACCGCTGGGCTCCGACGCCGGCTGGCGTTCTTGCGATCCTTGGGACCTCGCGTCGCGGCGATACGGCGGCTTGGCGCTGCAGCAACCTCGACGCGTCGGCGACCGGGGTAGCCTCGTAGATGGACGCGGCCTCGGCTAGATCCACCGATGTGCTCGCCACGTCTCGGTGGTAAGCAGTACTTCTGCGTTGTCGTCGGCTTCGATTCCCTCGTTAGCAGACGACGGTCGGAAACTGCATGTTCTGGAGACTGATCTGCAGCCGTGGTAGCGTGGGTGATGTGCTACTTATAGACCGTGATCAGGCGGGTTTTGACGGCGTGAATTTTGCTTAATATGACTGCCAGCAATGTCTTTAGCACATTTTTCTTGAGCTCATGTCGTACGCTTCTTTGTTCCGTCGCCTCCGTCCGTTCACGTCACAGTCCAATTGTATTTGACCACTAAAGAATGGGCTTCGCCAACACATATGTTTCCTATTTCTAAAACGAAGGCTTCTCTGATCACGTCGGAAACTGGAACTCGCCCTAGAATTATTTCCTTTGGGAAACGGCGTAACGGCTGGATAGAATGGTCTGTGACATGCCGAAATGAACACTTCATCACACTTCGAAAATCACGCCGATTCTTTCCACTTCAGTAGATTTCTCAACAGTTCTTCAGAAAAACTAACAGATTTATCCACCGCTCTTCTTCAGAGATTGTAACCGACTGCTCTCTTTCGGAAGATTTAACCGATTCCCGTCTTTCAACGAAAGAAGAAAAAAAAGAACTTGGCCGTTGTTTCCCTCACTTTTGCCTCGGGAGCCCATGGCGATATTTAGTTTCTTGTCTTATCTTGTAAATTGACTTTTCGCCAGCGTCGGTTCCCCTCGGCTTGACCGATGGCGACGTTAGGCGGTAACGTCTCCAACGCGCCACATTCAACTTGGCGGGCCGCCTGAACCAACGTTTCAACTCGCTGTCTCGGGTTTTTGATGCGTGGGCGGGGCATATATTCGGCTTCGGCTCAATATATTTAGAATGTGTGTGTGCGCGCGTGCGTCTGTGTGTGTGTCTGTGTGTATGGATATTGTGTGTGTGTGCGTGTGTGTGTGTCAGCTGCGGTGCAAGCATCAGGTGCAACGAGAGTGCTGGCGGAGGCAACGCCAAGGGGCAGCGGTGGCGGCAGCAGAGTCGCGGAGCAGCCGCTGCCTGACGCAACGCTCCGCGCTACTCGCGTTGCCGCGGGCGGAAGAAAGCGCGCGAGGGCGGCCTTTCCCGCGTCCGCAGACGGAGTGGCGACGGGGAAGGCTTTGAAATCGCCCGATCGCCTCACGCGCTTTCCAACACCAGCAAAACCCACCGCGCAGACGGCGCGCCGCCGCTGTCGCCGCCGTCGGCGCTTTTCCTATTGTAGCCCACGCACCGGCGCTGGCCCGGTGCCACCTGCGTTACCGTCGTCACCGCGCTCCCACATCAAACGGCGTGCAAAGTAAAAGGCTTTGCTCCATATTTTGAAGTATTTTATTTTTACATATTGCTGATTCACAGGAAGACCTGATTGTCAAATAACAACGGGCTTTTCACCAAGTGTTATTTGCTATTTATTTAATAATCTGAATTTAGAAAGTATCGGACATTGCGGCATGTACTTAAGAGAACAGACTTCTGCATTAATTTTAAAAGCCTTGGAGGGATATAAAGTTTTTAAACTTTTTTACGTGTTTTTCTTTAAGATCATTCATTACTGGAGATAATTATTGGGAGAACGAATAGTTGGTCCTGTTTTCATTGTTCTTTTATTTGATATGCCATATTGTTGTACTTATTTTTCCGAGAATGTTTTTTGGATGTTCCTGTTGGAAGGGTGTGCAACATCGAGAAAAGTAGTTTCTGATACCTTGAGAGTTATCACAATATCAGGCCTCTTATGTTCTAGAGACCTGCGCGTTAAAATTCTGCAATCGAAATAAATTGTGACCATTTTACTTTCTCGCATTTTCCAAATCGACGAAAGCCCTGTCAATCTGACTCTAGTTGAAGCTTTCAGATTTTAAAAAAAAATTCTTTAATATTTGGGGGTACTTTACACGAAGCATCCCGGACTTTTAAAAACTTTAGAAAACTTTACTACGAGAAAGTCTGTGCCATTCTGTAGCACCTCTAGTCATTTTTTCAACACGGGTTCAGGTTTGTATGTGTAGTAACGGCCATGATGACCCTAAATTTATGGCTGACTGCAATTTGTTGGTGTATAATGAAAGCGATCTGGTTATGGCGCATAGTGTAATCTGTCTGTGCGCGGGTTGCACATCCTCAAATGAATTTATGTGATCTATATAGATCTCTGTAGATATGATCTATATTTTCCGTCCACTCGACACATCTGCGGCTGTTAGCACATCAGCGGCCAAAATTAATTCAAATTTGGCGCCGTACTTTGAAACCTATCATTATAACAATTCCTTGTCGCTAATTAACAGCGAAGAGCATGCATTTTAAACGTCCCGCGTCGGACTTGTACGAGTAGACACAAAAGTATTATTATTATTATTATTATTATTATTATTATTATTATTATTATTATTATTATTATTATTATTATTGTAGAAAGATGGTTCTTTTTCAAATTTATTGGACCAAATATTATTATTATTATTATTATTATTATTATTATTATATGAATCCATATGGCCTTTTGAAAGCCTCTTTTAAATTAGGAAATAACGTCAAATACCGAAAGTATGTACAAATAGTTCGTATTATCTGCTCACATTTTCTTGAGATCTCTTTTCTTAATGCAAGACATTCCTTATTACATCAAATTTTGGAAAAGCAATAAAGAGAAATTTGCATTGCCACGTGTAGAACCAATTCGGCGCCCAAAGTTCTCTTTCCTGAAATGTAACAAGTACATTGTCGGCACATATAAGTGGAATCTTATTTATACCTCACCTGCTTGGCGTTTATTTACACTATATTCTTTTGAATTTCGCGTAGATACCACTTCAGCCGGTATGGTCTGGACAGGTTTAGTGCGTGCGTGCCAGCATTCAAAGAGTTAGTGTGTACGTGGCCGGCTAAGATTTTCAATAATGCACCGACTTGTGACGTAAGACGTATAACAGCTCTTGACACAAGGCGATTAATACTCTCTACCCTACGTGGAAACAACACAGTAACCAATGGCTGGTCTCGGCTCGTCTTTAAACGAAGCTTGTAGCAAGCAAACTGGCATCTTCTAGGAATTGAAGGCCCTTGAAATCGTAGCGTCTGTCGCCTGTCTGGCCAGAGCTGAACTATGGCAACGGTGCTGAGAAGTACCGTAGTTAAAATGTAAAATACGAGTTCGCGCCTTCTTCTTCTGCTCTTTGTGTCTCGATTTTTGGGGAGAAAAATAAATGTATCTCTACCGCGACAGGCGCAAAAAATGCATGAGCTCAGACTGGATATGTCTCAAGGAGACTTTTAGTTGTTTAGTAGACGTAAGACTCCAAGATTTAAAAGGATGCTAATGCAGAATGTAGTGACAGTATTTTCCATGTAATTATGAGTTACACGGTGACAAAGTTATATTTTTCGAACCTGTTGTACACTCAATAATGAAGCAAGTTTTTATCCTTAATGTTAATTCTATTACCTTTCATTTTCAAAATATTAATAGCTTTTGCATAATTTTGAGTTATATAATTTATTTTTGGACTTGATTAATGTTAAAATTGAAAATGGACCTGAAAAATCTGGGTACGGTTACTAGCCCCACTGCAGGATTGGCTGGTGTCAGAGCTGCCATCACGAATCCACCGACTTGCTTTCCTAAGTTTTAGCACCGAAGGAAGGGTTACCTTTTTGTTCATTAAGTCGTTTTCATAATCAACTACATTGCATGTAGTTGGTCTTCGTCTTTAAGTTGTGCGAGTTGCAATCGATCTTTGGAAAGTAGTCTTCGTTTCAACTAGCGCGAGTGCATGACGGGATACTAGCAAAGTGAAAATACCGAGTTTTCTTTTAGTTCAAAGATTAATGAGGGTTTTAAATGCAACGATTAGTAAAAGTATATAAAAGCAACGTCCATTAATTGGCTGATATGTCGTTACCAACAACCGGGATAGGTGGCGCAATGCATCAACTGATGTCACTACTGTGCCTCTGACCGGGAGGTCCTAGGTTCAGGACCTGATGGCGGCAGAACTTTCGTCACTAGCTTTTCAGCTAGGTCGAATTCAGTTGCTGTCTGGAGGAGAATTCCAGCGGCCGGCTGCTCTGATCGGTGGTTTTCCGTGGTTTCTCAGATCAACACCAGGCGAATGCCAGAGAATTACCCTAACAAACGGGCCACGGACCGCGCGCGATCTTTTCTTCATCTTCCTTGTCCTATCCTCACCCCCTTACACACACTCACACACACACACACACACACACACACACACACACACACACACACACACACACACTCTTACACTAACATGCACTACACTACCACACATGCCAGGTGACCGGTCGGGGGCTTAGCGCTTGTTCTGGCTGGGACGGTGCCCCGCTGGTGGGAGATACCTAATTTGGGAAAATCCCGCCAGTCGACGGTAGGTCGGCGCTGGATCTCGCCATCCAGCGGGGAGAAATCACCGCCATCTCCCGATGAAAAAACATGCACATACCTACGGGACTAATGACCTCACTAGTTGACGCGCCCGGAATCACTATCAATCAATCAATCAATCCTTACTAAAACGTTTTAATGATTATTATTATTATTATTATTATTATTATTATTATTATTATTATTAATGTGATGCATTACGTTTTTACGTTAGGGTGGATAGAAGGATTTCCTGGTACCATCCACAGCATTCATATACTGATCTGGGTAAATGTATGATATTTCAATTACATTTTCAAAAATATGTTCACCTTTGTGTTCATTGTGGATGATAATTTGTTTATAGTATTTGCAAACCTGCGTTGTTTTATTAATCTTGGAGTAAAAGTATTGAACGTCCTGAAGCAAATTTTTTTTTAGATTTTGATTTTCTGTAGAGTGGCTATGTAGAATTTTTCTGTGGTCGCTTTTGTACATCTCTTCATTTTCTGCGATATAATCGCAAGGGTTCTGCTTCTTATTATATTTATAATAGTAATAATAATAATAATAATAATAATAATAATAATAATAATACCACTCCATTACCTGTTACCACCACCATCACCTTCATCGTCACCATCACCACCACCATCACCACCATCACCACCATCATTATTTCCAGCAACGCTAGCGCCAGCGTTGAAGTTCTTTTGCAAATAATGAAAAGAATGATATACGACGACCCTGAGGCAATGATCGTGAATCTGTTTTAACTAAAAGGCCATTTTGTTTTTGGAGAAACTCTGGCATGCCGCATTGATTTATTGATTGCAAGCTATGATTAGTATAAACACTGGCTGTACGAGACGTAACAGTACGACGTCTAACTCTAACGTACGACGTTGTAAAATGAAGCAGGGTGTAACTGCCTGTAGCTCATCCATGACCCATTCGCACTGCACTTTCATACAACTGTTGAGTGAAAACACCACGAGTGTGAACAGCATCGCGAACGAATTCAGAACATCCTGGTAACTGTTTCTCGCTTGAGAAGGTCCTAAAGCCAACCCCAAAAGCAAATAGTAAAAAATATGCAAAGAATATTATTTTTACTTTCAGTTAAAACTATTCTTGTTTGAAGACGTCAACACGTAAGCGATGGTCCGCATTACAGAGACCGTATGTTTACTGGCCGCCAAAATTTAAAACATGGGCCGCGAGTTGCAATCTGATTAATTCAAGATTACTTCTCCAAAGAGAGATAGCCGAAAAAAATCGATAATGGTGTAATGTATTAGCATGCCACGACATTCACTTCAGAATTAGTAAGAGTAATCGTGAGTTTCCAAAAAGCGGGCACTAATCTTGAATCGCCGCGCGTGTCCTTCGCGAGGACCTACGCAGCGCAGGCAGAGCCCTTGCATGGAAAGTGCACCTCATCCCTGGCGGCGGACCCATCCCCGCTCCCCGCTCCCCGCTACCCGACGCGGCCGGGTGGCTGGAGCACTCGCTAAATATCGCAGGCGGCGGCGAACGTGACGCGGCACACGCGCGCTGTTATTTTCGCGAGCGTGATTGTTTGAGGTGTAAATACCGAGACTTGTGAGAATAACCGTTAAGTGATTTGCATTACACGCTCATGAACTCGCATGAGCGATGAGGTTGTGCAGACGGTGTGTCACTCGTTAGACAGCTCAAGCGAGAGCACGGAGGTATTAGACAGATGACGCGCCGTAATGGACACAAACTGCATATGCAAATCTTTGACAATGATTCATCTCTAGCCATTCATTGAATCATCTGGTAAAGTACAATGACATTCAAAAATGGTTTGTCGCAGGAATATTTTGGAAAATTTAAAATTCGTATTCGGCTTTTCGCTTTTGTTTGTCGTTATGACTACGTTAACGTCTGTGAATCTCTCATTTATAAGCTTTGGCCATACGACCATGGCGTCGAAATACTAATTATGTCCCAAAAAAGTAAATATAAACCTTCACAATAATTAGTTACTTCTTTAGGCCTGATCCTCACTATCGATGCACATATTTACAAAAATATGCACAAAAATACATGTAACTCTGGTACAGATTATTCTCGCGCTGAAAAAAATAGCTGTCGCGTGTCCTAAAAGTGAATGACACGTTTTGACCATAAACGCTGAACAACAGATATTGAAAATAGCGATGACAAAGATGTCATGCGGCCTTCGGTGACATGGCAACAGTGTAAGAGGCTAGGCGGGCAGCCAGGTGTTTATTTCTCCTCGCGTTGGCCGAGGAGAGCGCTGTTGCACTAGCCTAGATCTGCATTGCACAAAGGCGTGTGTTGCCCGGCCTACGTTGCCCACGTCCGCCCACCGCGCTCTGAGTTTCTGTTGTGTTGTGCTCTGCTCCCCGACTTCCCGACTCACCTTGCCTCATTCCCCGCCCTGCACTGCCCCTTCCCGCCTCCGCTTCGATTCTAACCGCCCCGACCCGGTCTGCCCCGGCCCAGTCGGTTCTAACCGGCACCGCCCTTCCTCGCCCCGCTCTGCCTCGTTCCGTTTCGGTCCGCCCCGCTCCCGCCTCACCCTCTTCGCCCCGTTGCGCCCTGTCCCGCACTGTTGCGTCCCATCCCGTCCCGTCGCGTTCATCCGTCCGCCCGTCTGTCCGTCTTCCTACCTGTCCATCCATCCCCAGCCCATCCGCTCGCCCGTCCACCCGTCGGTCTGTCCTTCCGTCCGTCTGTGAACAACAGTAGTGGCTAAACCGTACGCAGGATTTTCACCGAAAATAGATATTCCCCAATTGGTCTGGCCCCTTCCATTTGAAACTAATATTTCGGTTTCGGGGGTACTTGACATGAAGTCCCAATGCACTTTACTTGTTTCCAACTGCATGTTGCAAATTATTTGTGAATGGGAGGCGGGAATTTTTACTTGTTTCCAAAGTTTCTGACTTACATTAGTCATCAGTTCCATTCTCGTAATAAAACGTATACAGCGAAAGATCAAGGAGACGATGGGAAAAGATGCCCAAGGAAATATTGTTTTCCTTAAGGATACCTTCTAAATTTTTACTTCTCTAGTTGCAGAAGTCCTGCTATTCTATATCCTACAATTTTTTGACGGGAT
>BLKR01010084.1:0-70491 GCA_011170035.1 Teleogryllus occipitalis
AAGCAACTAGAAATTCGACGTTCCAATCCTTGAATTCTCGATTTCAGAAAAACTAATTTTTCTTTTCATTTATTCCAGTCTTCAAATTAATTTTTGTTTGCCTGCAATCCTATAACCCTCTTGGGTTTTGGCCTAGCAACTATGTACTCAGTTATGTCTTTCTATATCATGATTTCTGTATGAAATGGGTGTGGGATATCACCCTTTCGCTCGGTTATAAGAATTGAAAGAAGGACAGGATAGGGTGCAGTATAGGATCCGTTCTACTCTGTTAGTCTGGAATTGGTTGGTGGATATCACGGGAACGAGCGACTAGAGTATTCGGTCTTTAACACTGTATTTTCACCTAGGCAGTGTCAGACTTCAACCTCTAGGTACTTAATGGTAGCGAAAATCCTGTCACAGAGTAGATTCGAACCTAGATCCTCCATCTCAGAAGCTTGAATAATCGCGGTCTCGTAACTGTTATATAAGACACCCCATCTCGATGCAATTCATACATTTATTTTCAATCCCCTTATTGTACTATAAACATTAAGCTGTTCAATACCGTCAGTAGCATCTGATCTTGTAAGTTCCGTGTAAGCGAATATATTTGGTTAATGAGGCGAAATTGATTTTGGATTTGAAAAGATGTTTTTGACTTTTGATGATTGTCTTTTTTCAGTGCTACATCCACTGCGGTATGTAAGCATGTTGGGTCGGCGAGGTGTGTCTACATTGTATTGTGCACATTGCATTTCTCTGAAAATTGTGGGCAGATGTACCGTTGCGTTTCCGAGTAGTTCGATATGACTTACAGATGGAGTCCTATAGATGAACTTCGAAAATGCCTTACAATCTCTCAGAAGATCTAGAATATTGAGAATGAACTGATTTCAACAAAATCTTAAGTGCGAGTGCAATAGAAAAGGAGAAATAAAGAATCGAATTCTTAAGAGCCTGAAATGCGGACTGCGTCGAGGATCAAACATAAGGAGAACTGCGGCACTCTCAACAAGCATCAGCGCACAGGAATGCACTTACGAAAGGGATTTCTGCTTAATATTTTCCTCGTTTTTGAACGTTAATCTGGATAATAAAATTCATTTATTCTTCTTTCGTGCTTAGTTGCTATCTAAATATTAAGTGTTTTCTGTCCGGAAAAGAACTCTAGAACAGGACATGACTTACTCGAAATACAGTGTCCAAGCTAATTAATGCTTAGGAATGAATTTCGGAATGCGAAACATCTCTACAGAGATAATATTGAATTTAATTATGAATTTCAAAGGCATAGTGTGTGTCTGTGTGTGTTTATGTGTGTGAGCGTGAGTGAGAGTGGTACTACTTTGAAGCAATTAAAAATACAATCGAAAATTTCATTGGATGCCAAATTTGCAAAGAAAGAGAACGATTATTTGCAGATAAAAGAAGAATTATTGAAACACCGGAATGGTAAGATTCAGAAAAAATATTGGCACAGAATTAAATATTTCTTTACTTATCTAATCGATATTATTCGCTGTAATTCTTTAGTGACGCACTGCAATGACGTGAGAGGTAGTAGAACGTGCTTTTCATACTACCAGGCGCATGGAAATACTAGATGATGTAGTAGGACCATCTTCACTTGAACTTGAAAACTATTAAAGAAATTATGAACTAGAAAAGGAATTCAGCAGGAAACAATATGCCCAAGTCACAGTTTTTTTGTGCAATTTTTCAGTATGACTGAAATTTCAGGGCCCTAAAATGCCAACCATAATCTTCTTGATCCATCTGATCATTCAGAGAGACTTATATTTGTCTCCCGGTGACTCGGTATCTATGGCACCCGGTGCCACAGGGTGAAGACTAGTGGATCCCAGTGGAATCACTATAGACCCCGTGGGGATCGTTGAAATTTTGAAGGAAATCATGCGTTGATTCATATTGGGCTATTGACCCCCAATCCACCCTATGATCATCACTGATCAGTACAGTCAAGATCCCATATATTAAAAAAAAGTAATGAAAATTTTTTCTGATATGAAGCAAAAAATCTGCAATAATAAACTGTACAAATTCGCTTCTCTTCTTTCGTATTAGTCATTAATGTATTGAAGTTAGGATATTATAAATCAAGAAATTTTATTTATGCAATCAGAACTATACTCTATCGCGCAAGAAAGTACGCTCTGTAATACACAATGTTATGGCCTGTTCTTGAGATATTTCGTAATCATTGCTTTAGAAGTAAGATTATACACTCAGCTACTCAAAAGCGAAAGCTTCGTCAATTATTGAAATTCGAGAAAATTACAAGAATATTGGTATTTGAAATTGTTATTTTTCAGACATGTTTGAGCAATTCTTTACCATAATATTATGGATGCTGTGGTGTATTGTAGAGAAAACAAAAAGGGTCAATGAAGCAAACAATTCTCTTAAAACCGGTCGATGAATGAAAAAGGTAAGGAAGCCTAAGAGGTAAGGTGGCATAAGGAAGCACACGTGTCGTGGCCTTACCCGCCGCGGGCCGTCAGTGCTGCCCTTGGCCGCGCGTGGTCATCCGCAGAAGCACACCGCCCGGCCGCCCGTGCCTCGCCGCGCCGCCGACCGTTTGATTAATGCAGGAGCGCCATTTGAGGGTCGCATCGGCCTCGGAGGCGGCGGCGGTGGGCGTGCGGATATTGCGTATTGCGGCGGGCGTTTGGGGGCGGCTCCGCTCGACCGTTTCCGCCGCGGAATGGCTTAATAGCTGTGCCCCGCCCCCGCTGCGACCTTACTCCTCCTCGTGCCCGCTCAGCCTCGGCCCCGTTCCTGAGTCCTGAGTCCGCCCCGTACCGATCACGCTCCACCTTGACCCTGTTCGGCACCGATCGCGCTTCGTTCCGATGTGATCTCGTTTGGTACGATCCCTCTCCTCCTTGCCGACCTCTCTCAATTCCGATTTCGTGAACGACCACCCCGCTCCATACCAACCCACTCCATACCAACCCCTCTCCACACCGACCCCGTTTCACATCGACCCCGCTCCACACTGACCCCGCTCCACACTGACCCCGCTCCACACCGACCCCGCTCCACACCGACCCCGCTCTACACCGACCCCTCTCCACATTGTTTCCTCTCCACATCGACCCCTCTCCACACCCATCCTTCTGCACACCGACCCCGCTCCGCACCGACCCCGCTCCGCACCGACCCCGCTCCGCACCGACCCCGCTCCGCACCGACCCCGCTCCGCACCGACCCCGCTACGCTCCGACCCCGCTCCGCACATGGTCTCGATCTGCTGCGCCTCACTCCTCACCATCCACTCTCCTCTCCATGCCGTCCCCGCTCCACACCAATATCGCTTCCCCATACACCCATTCCGCTTCACACCCACTCCGCGTTCATTCCGCTCCACACCACTCCACTTCACAGCGACTCCGCTCCGCCCCGTCTCGATCCCACTCTGCCTTGACATTGCCCCTTTCCTCTCTCGATACCACACCATCCCTTTGCGCCACACCTCTTCACTACTCTATTCCCTTCCACCCAACTCCCCCCCCCACCCGTCTCCGCGTTGCCATCCCACGCCCAGCTCGTTCTTGATCCGCCCCGACCAAGCACCGATCTGCCCGCTTCTTCCCTCTTACCATGTGTGTCACCATCACCGTCCCCGCCTCCGTCACCCTCCATCACCGTCCACCATCTCCCTGACCTGCTTCGGCCCCTCCCCGCCATGCCGGTTCCGCAGCAGCCACCCTCGCACTCCCAACCCCTCCTCCTGCTTCTGATTCCCCCTTTCTCCTCCTCTTCTTTCTTACAGCCTTGCACAACTGCCAGACTTCACGATCGGGGAAGAGGCCAAGTCGCCGTAAAATTTTATAAACCTTTGCGGACAGTCGCATTGAATTCAGAGTCACGTAGGAGTTGCTTAATTCCGCAGTGCAGTTCGGTTTATATGAAGCGCGATGTTTGTGCAGTATTTCATTTTTACGCGTGTTTGAACTACTTGCTCGCTTTTGACGTAGTACGTAGAAGAATCCATGTGATTTTGGTAGAGAATCGTTAAATGCTAATGTCATTGTACAAATGAATTGTCAAGAAACAACAGTTTAATATTATTTCAAACATTGAATAAAGTGTTCAGAATGTGCAATTATATTTATGGTCTTTTATATTAGTTTTGCAAAAATTAACTCCAAGTGAACACTGTGAAATGAAGATTAACTTCGAGTACAGATAAATACGAACTGATTCAAAGTCTTTTATTTTTAGTTTTCTTGGGAACTAAAGATTTACAAAAATGCAAATCATGCTAAACAAATAACATATTATGTTCTAATTTTTGCAGATTTATTAGTAATGTACTGTTATGAGACTTTATCGTAAGAAGTCATTGGAATATAGTGTATTACTACAGTACAATCGCCTGAATGTCCTTTTGTATGAGCTTTGAAGAGAGAAGTTAATCAGATATATGATCACAGTTTGCTCAGGGTTATGCACACTTTGTGCCGAGTAGTGCGTGGTGATTGATATCTTTCCTTATTAAATTGATGAGCCCGACATGTGATGTTGCTAATTGGTTTTTCATAATTATTTACACATGTTTTTATAGAAGTTTCTACTCTTGGGTTGTGAAAAATAAATTAAAAAAACTGTAGATTGTACTATTCTGAAACCGAATAAAAGAAAGCTGTATGTTTTTAAAGAATGTCGATCACATAATTACCAGGATAAGCAATAGTATGTAATGAAGAGAGAGGTTACACCTACACAAGCAAAATAGGTAACAAACCAGGCTTTAAAGAGCTTTATACATGAAGAAAAGAAGAAGAAAATGGGGAATGTTGAGCTGATGACCGGCGTAGCGTGTGGCAACAACGATGCGTTCCATACCAGTTTGCGATCGCCACTGCGAAACACCCCTTAAGAACGCGAGTAAACCTAAAATAGAGTCGCTAAGTTGTCGAGAAAAAACAAGGGACCTTATTTTGTAGCTGGTTAGGAAAAACGCACACGCTTTTGTGTTAGAGCAAATTAGTATTTCGTCTCTACGAGGAGCGTCATTTCCTCGTTGATTGATTGATTATATAGTGTTTCCAGGCACGCCAACTACGGTTATTAGTGTATTGGAAGAGGTGGGTGTAAGGATGAGGAAGGAAACATCGCGTACGCTCATCATTCCATTAGGGTACTGCTCGACATTCACCTGGAATTAGTAGGACAAAACCCGCAAAACTATCGATCAGAGCAGCTGGCTGCTAGAGTTCTTCTCCAGACATTAACTGAATTCGATCAGCTATCTATAGAGAGAGAACTATAAGAAGGGACTGTTTTGACAGCTACTGCTTGGCCATTGCTGGCAACATGACTACAGTTTGTCAACGTTTTCATTTTGTCAGTGCGTTCGTTTATAGCTAGCTCATTTGTAAATGGCTTCATTACTATCACTCGCAATGTCATAGCCCTGCATGACGTTCATTTGTTTCCCGACCTGTCAAAGTGTCCCTTCTTAGAGTAACTCCTACGTAGCTAGAGTTGCAAATCGGCCACCGTCGTGAATTTGACTTGATCGCAGAGCTTCACTGTGAGCGACGCCGCACATGCAACGGCAACGTTGCTACTGAGCCATCGCATACCATTCATTGCGTTGTGTTATTTCTATGAGAATGAAACGCTGTCGGGAAAGCATCCACTTATCTTAGAGCTGGGATCTCATCACGTTCAATTAGAATATATCTGCTGATCTTCGCTTACAAATTAGTGGTGGTGTGTGTTATTGACCTAATTCAATATTCCATGCTACGTTGAACCTAATATTTATGCTAAAATCTTAAAATAAATTGAAATTTTATAAGATAACATGCTCTTATACATGCAGCACATTCCCATCATTCTCGTTACTCTTTCAATGATATCTGTTCTTTTATAGTACCGAAATCTTTTTGATCGTGAAGACAAAGCTTCAGAAATAAACGACTGACAGAACAAATTTAACGCTTATCATCTTCACAATAAGGTGTGTTAGAGGAAATTAATCCACGTTCTTTCGAAATATTCAATTACACTCGTACTATTTTCAATATACCTATTTTTCTCCATGACATTTAGAAAACGCGTGGTTGTTCATGATATTTCACTGTTAAGTCGAATATTACAAACAACAATAATTACAAAATTATTCTACTTCTTGATATGTCATTCAGAAATTATTTTGTGTTATTCAGCATTCACATTTCTAATTTGTTCGGAGCTACAAGCGGAGTTATTTCTGAATAACATTAATATTTTTCACTTTATTCAATACGAGATTAAACGAACACATTCACTTTTTCCTTAGGCCTCCGGGCTTGCCACTGTTAAAGTGAAACCATGGTTCACAGAATCGCATTTTCTCCGACAGGGTTTATTTCCCAAGCTTCATGGAGTGGCAGTTTGTCAATTTCCGCGAGCATTCCAATGCAACGCAATCTGGATCGTTAAATTCAAAACGATGTCGTAGAAGCGTGATAAAATACTGGGCAGACAGATCAAATTCAATTTCCAGCTCCATCGAACGTTACACATAGTTATTCCATAAGCGTAGTGTGCTTTTTCAATAAAAACCTCTGTGCCCGCCTTTAAAAGTGTCAAAACTGGAGCGTAAGGGTGAAAGGGAGTTGTGCCAATAAAAGTCTTGTTTCTATACAAAATGTCTACAATTGTTTTGAACATGCGTCACCGCACTGGAGATATGGTACTTTTCAATATATATGAACTCGTATTTTGTGTGCAGAAACATTTTAATAGAACCGAATGACACATTAATCAAGTTTGAGACAAATCATTTATAATGTTTTCAGTAGTACACTATGTTTATCAAACTCCTGTGTGATTCTATATCGTGATATTTTAGAGTCTATGGAATGATATTATTATACAATTTTTAATTTGATGTATTTTACAGAACTATTAGTGAGGAAATCTATTTCCTTCGTCTATTAGTTGAAACTGCAGTTTGTGAAAGTGAAATGTATCAAAAAAAGGTACACACTCACGAAACAATAACAATGATTTTATTGTGCACTTTGTTACAGAGTTTCTTTATGTGCAGTTTTGCAAAAACCTTGCTAAAATGTCAGATCGCCGCGAGAAAATAAGTCGAAATTCGTAATTACCACACACCCGATGTTCATGAATATGGTTGATTACCGGATACTAATGGGGCACAATCCTGTAGTCGTATATTCAATCGACTTAGCAGTACTCACTCAACGAAACGCACTCAGCTCACGCATAACTCCCAGGCCAGTGTGTCTCGAAGGTGCCGGCTAGCCCCTTATATATCTGGCGCCGCTGCCTGTCAAGACTCGTTTCGACGCCCGGCGTTGCTGGCGTCTGCGCGGAGCTATCTACGGATAGATACTTGGGACTTCGTCCTGAAGTACATGCAATTTTTGATATTGTTCCGAATAAATTTATCTGATGGTAGAACTGAAGCATGGATCTTGTGGAATCATTTTCAGACCATCTCATGTTCTTGCTTATATCATATTCGTAAAAGTGGAAGTTCTTATTAAATTCTGAATAATTTGTTGAGTGCTTTCCTGTATAAATGCTTTCTTGTTGAAGGTGCTACAGCCTAGGTCAAACCCTTGCTCGATTTACGCCAACAGGCAGTACTGCGAAAAACATTAAAAATGATGAGGATTGAAGTGCGAGGGGATTGGAGAACAAATCATCACTTGGCCCTAAAACATAGGATAGGGAAGAAAATGTAGAAAAAAACTGATCATATGAAATTAGTGGCCAGTAAAGTACTGTTTAGATTTCCTCGCTAGTAATTAATCGAAGAGAACCGTGGAGACGACAGATAAAGGCAGTCTGCCTTTAAAATTCTCATCCTTGCGGTCGCCGGCCTCACCTCTATCTACCAAGTTGCTATTAAAAATACCTGACAAAAGAGCCCAGTTCTTCAATCTACGAAGTTTGAGTGACGGACGTGTATTAATCTCCTATCCCCAATAATGCTAAAAATTCTCAAACGAAGCCTGATGAGCTGACAAAGTACTCGGGTCGTCACTTACGCTTCAGTTACCTGCACGCGGGGAGATGCGCTGACGGTGCAGAACTCCAACCAAGAGGCATACGCAAGAGCTCTTGTAAAATGTGCACACTTAAACGGGCAACTGCATTGACATCACTGCCGTCTACAGCACATCGCCACCACAATCGCTTTTGCTTTCCCCGCTTTGTCATTAGTGAGTATTTAGTGTTTTCGAGCGCGTCAAGTATTTAGTTGCGTAAGTGTAGTGCATGTTATCTCGCGATGTGACAACGTTTATTCCTCCGGAAAGTGGTTTTCGGTGCCGACACACACATTAGTTTGTAGGGTTTCCACCTCTAGGTATCTCCCTCCACCGGGGCACCGCTTCAGCCCGGACAGGCTCGAGCTCCGACTGGTCTCCCGATTTGTGGGGTAATGTAGCGCTTTTTCAGGATTTTAAAAAAGGAGGAGGGGCATGGGTGTAAAAGAGGGGAAGTTAGTTAGGGTCTTGCTCAGATATTCATTTGGTATTTATCAGAGAAACCACGTAAAGCTACCAATTGGAACAGCCGTCCGCTAGAATTATTCTGCAGACAGTAGTACTGATAACATATCCCCCAAGTCACTTGTGTCAAGACACTTATGTCAAGTCTCTTGTATCAGACCCTCTCCAGCTTCTCTTGTTCTCTCCATCCTGCTTTCTGTGGCTTCACCCACCCTCTCCGTTGATTCATATCCTGTCTTCTCCAGCTTCACCTGTCCTCTCCACACATTCCCATCGTGTTTTCTTCGGCTTCAACCCTCTCCACTCCCATCGCGATCTCTCTGGCTCCCTCCGTCTTTTCAGTTACTTTTATCCTGCTCTCTTCTACTTCACCTGCCCACTACATTCAATACTATTCTGAACTCTCTGGCTTCACCGCACGGTCTCCACTGATTCTTATCCTACTCTCTCCGGCCTCCGTCGCTTCCAATCACTTCTATCCAGCTCTATTCCACTTCACCTGCCCACTCCATTCACTCCCATCCTGAACTCTCTGGCTTAACCTATTCTCTCCACTGATTCTTAACCTGCTCTCTCCCGCTTCCTTTGCTCTTTTCAGTCACTTCTATCACGCCCTCTGCGGCTTCACCTACCCTCGCCACAGCCTCCCATCCTGCTGCTCAAGCATCGCCATCCCGGCCACCCCTTCGAATCTCCGCGGCCGCCGCCCCCGCTGCTGCCGCCGTCGCCACGCAGCCGCCGCGCAGCCGCCTGACAGCTGCGCGGCAGGGCAAACGTCGCCGGTGCCGCGATGCATCCGATACAAAATTGCTGACTCTTTGCGCTCCGCCCCGGCGCCCCCGGCCCGCCCCCGGCCCGCGCCTCATATCGATGGCATCGGAAACTCCTCTTCCAGGCGGAACGACCCTTCTCCTCGCGTCCTCCCCGACGGAGGAAAGTTCACAAATGACGGCGGAGAGACAAACAAACACGGAAATAGAAATGTTAGCTGATTTTATCGAGCCCTGGCGTCTGCCCATAAGCCGCCGCTGCCGCCGTCGGAGCTCCAGCCCCGGAAACTTCAATCCACTTTATTTGGGGGGTGAGAGAGAGGAGAGAGCGGCGGTGGGGGGCGGGGACGCCGGGACCTTTTATCTTCCCCAGCGGCATCTGATAAATATACAGCGCGCGGCGCGCGGGATAAAGGTGGATCCCCTTCAGAGGCAGCTCGTTCGCCGCCCTCTGCGGTGGCGCGGGGCAGCAGAGGCTGGGGGGGGGGGGCTCGAGGCACGGGCGGGAGGGGTGGCTTGGACGGGAGCGGGGGCAGCTGGAATGGTGGTGATTCAGGCGATGGTAAGGGCAGTGGTAAAGGCGATGGCTGGGGGCGGTATCTTGGAGGGCGGTGTCTTGGGGGCGGTGTCTTGGGCTGTGCCGTGGGGAGGTGATTGGGCGATGGTGACTGCGGGGTGCATGACTGTGGGGGCGGTAACGGGATGGTGCCTAGGGGCGGTGACTGGAGGCGGTGACTCGGAGTGGGAGCCGGGGTGATGCCTGGGGCAGTGATGGTGTCATGGCTTGGTGGGGCGGGGCGGCGCGGGGAGGGGGAGGGGCAGGGAGGGGGGGAGGCGGAGGGGGTGGGGAGGGTGTGAGGCGGGGAGGGGGCGGGGAGGGTGTGAGGCGGGGAGGGGGCGGAGCGGGGCGGGTCAGACTTCAGAAGAGGTAGCGGCATGGAGAGCTGTGGTGGTTGGTGATAGTGGAGGATGAGGGCGACAGTCAGTAGTTGGAGGCGGTGACGAAAGCCTGAAACGTTAGCTGAAGGAGAAGGTCGAGGATGGAGGTGGCTGTTGGATATGGAAACGTAGAGTGGCGGTGGAGATGGCGGCCGCAATGGCTGATGCGATGCACCGGCGGCAGAGGGGACTGCGGGGGCGTGGCTCTGAAGAGGGGATGATGGAGAGAGAGGGGCGCAGCCTGGTGGCGCGATGGGGTTGGCTAAAGTATGTTCTCTGCAGCTGGAGAGGAATGGAAACGAAGCCTGGCGTTCTGGAAGAGATAGCTCAAGTATGGAATCGATCGGTGGCAGACAGCTCTTAGGGGCCTGAGCGCAGGGATGGCCACGTATGTAGGTTAATAGCAACGAAGATAAAAAGCTAATAAAAATGCCATATATTTGGGGAACAAAGAGATACGTTCATTGGATACTATTGATGAATCGTTAATTAGCCATATGAGGGACTATGAAGCTACAGGAATGGTCTATTTTACAAGTGTTTAATGGGGGACTGTGAAGGTACATCAAGAGAGAAAGTAATTAAGACGGCATGTGAGAGAGAAGATGAGTGAAAGGAACGGTGAATTGTGAAAACGAGAGATGTGTTAGATACATGAAATTAAATAGAAATCGTACGGGAACTCATGACACTTCGCTAGCAAAAATCTAAAGAAAATAAGAAGATAGTAAATAGAACTAAATGTAAATAGAACCGAAAGACAAGTTGTGGGAATGACGGAATGGAGTGATGTGGGGGAGAGAGTAGTGCTGAATTCGTTAACGAGGCCATCGCCTCTACGAACGATAAACACTGCGGAAGTACTATTTCAACCAGATGGCGGGGACTGAGCAAATCTCGACGAAAACAGAAAAAAAACGGAGTGACAACGAAAGCAGCGATGGGAGTTAAGAGGGGAGCGCGGAGGGGACTGACGCGGCGGGGGGCCGTCCTTGTTGTACTCTACCCGCTGCGCCGTCGCATTACGCCGGTGAGACATGGCTTGTCCGCCACCCCACGCAGCCACGCCCACCCGCGGCGCCTCAAACGACCTCCCCCTCCCTTTTCCCTCCCCCTCCCGCCAATCAGCGCTTCCCCTCCCGCATCTTCCCCTCCGACCGCTTACACTGTCACCCACAATACCCTCCTCACTGTTTTGGTCCGCCATTTTTCCGAATTGTTTTTCTTGGTTCTACAACTTCAAATGGAAACAAATACAAGCAACACACAACTAAAATTGCTTGTGCTAATCAGTGCCGTAAATAAATAATTATGTAATTCCAATTACAAAATTTTATAAATGGTTTCATTCCTAATATGATGCACCCGTCTCCCTGCCCCCAAATTTAGGACGTAGTTAGGGGCTGGGAGAGGTGTCCATAATTTTACGGCCTTTCTAAAGGTTTCACAATGTAACGCAGTAGTTTGTGAGTCGTATGACCTGTCTAGCAACAGTAAAAGTTGGGGAACTAAAATAAGCAAAATACTTTGAGAGGTGAAGTAAATAGACCTGCTTCTCAGATCCACGTGAGCTGTATTAGATAAGCTGTGGATGGTTTCTGAATATATCCGTAAGTACTGTATGTACTATAACCGAATTAATAAAAGTTTGTTGTTAAGAAAGAAATTAATATCTGAAGAGGTGTTGACTGGTGGTCAGCTGGTCCATGTCTGACCTTGGTATTGCTAACGACAATGCAGTAACTTTCTAAATTTATCACTTGCAAATGTTTCCGTTATATTTATATTTTTTCTGAAACAAGTTTTCACTTGATTGCTGGAATGAATATAAATCATCTGACTATAATCTTTCTGTCGTTAATGTTTTTGTATACTTTCCTTTTATTGATCAAAAATATGAGTCTGATGAAATTTACCTTTTTACCCATTCAGGCATATGTATACATTTTTCACGTAAACTTTTGGGAATTGTTGCAGACACAATATAGTACAGTGAAAATACAATGAAAATAGTACGGTGCTCTCAGAAGTGGTAATTTCATCCAAGGTATTTGGGGCACATTTACGAGTGTGTGAGCTGAGAATCTCAGAAATTCATGTTTGCATACAATTATTATTCTTAGCAGAAAATAAAAGCAAAAGTATTGTTAGTTATTCATAAAAATAACCATGTAGCAATTATTAATTCTTTGAATTGAATGGTTCCAAATGAATTCCCCCGTGAATTTTATCATTTATCTTCAATGACATATTTTAAAGAGTGTGTTTGTAGATATAATTGCCTTCAATATAAATAGAAGATAAAGGATCCCAACGAGTCAAAAATGAAATATGAACAAAACAGATTTTATTCAACCCAGGTTTAGATGTGCATGTTCTCAGGATAAGAAGAAATGTATTTTATTATTGTGTAGCTTTTATAGAAATCAGATATTCCGTATTGTGGAACGAGTGCATTTAGCGTTGAATGTAAGGGGTGTCATTAACTGTTCGAAAATAGCCAGATGTTGCATAGTTATGACTTACCCCGATAACTGTGATTCAGTCTCAAAATTTCGGCTTAGGAGATTAATGTCGTGTATGTATTTATTTCTGTTTCAGCAGGAAATAAATTATTATTTAATTATTGAAAATCGATTTGAAGTTATTGAATATATCGGCGAGATAAATTAAAAGCATATAACTTGATGGGAAAGGAAAAGTCGCTCGCGGTCAGTTGCCAGTTTGATAAGATACTGCTTCGGTTTTCGCCTCGTCTTGATTGGAAATTTCACGGAAAAATAACGATCAGAGTAGCCGGCCGCTAGAATATTGTCCTCCAGAGAGTAGTTGCACAGTTAGGACAAATTCAACCAGAGTACACCACTATCGGACATCGGCGGATGGGGAGATCCGCGGACCTCGGGGACAGTGACTCTGCAGAGGCAACCGCAATGTTGTCAATGAGCCATCGCAGCTGGTATCATCTTCCGTGTATCCAGTGCCGACGCTAGGCATGGGCAGAACCCATGATGGCTCGGGATCCCACAGGTCAAGGGGCCCGAAAGTGGAACTTAGGGAAAAGATAGTAAAATATCGAAAAAGAAATAGAACTTGAGAAAATCGTTATCGTAACTTTATAAGTCGTGGTACAGTAGTTTGATATTTCATCAAATTTTCAATTAATTCTTTACCTTAAATACTTGTAGACATTACTTATACGGTAGGACTTAAATGAAAAATGTCAGAATCCTGAAAATTTTCAAAAAAAAATGCTGTCATTAAAAGCTTTTGGAGCATTCAAATTTTCTCCTCTTAACATCCAAGATAGTTTAACACATATTTTTGCAAAATTATATATAATACAGATATTGGCCCTGTAATTTTATTGAAGTTTAGGACTAAATATCCCGAATTGAAATTTTTCCGGAGGGGGGGCTACGTTTTAGCCTAGTCCCGGGCCAAACATTGTCTAGCTCTGATACTGCGTACTACATCAAAGCTCCAAGCTATACACAAGGTAACTAGGGCATTTCACATACAATTATTCAGTTATCCTATTTCTTGGAATCAACGCAGCAATAATCAGTGGCCCACTTACACAATAAAGTAGAAACAGACAGAAAACGTATTTCTTTACTGTGTACACAATGAGGAAATTATTGGGACATGCGTAAATTTTATCATTCGCTTCCTGTAGAAGTCATTTTTGGCCATTTTTCAGGAGAAAGGAAACATTAAATAATACACGTGTTATATTATCCTGTCCAATTCATTTGTGTGAATTCACTATGTAAAACCTAAATACTGTTGTGACGTGATTACTATCTTTACAGTGCAATTTGTCTTGCCTTAAAGAACAACTTTCCAAAATAAAAAAAATGCATTTTTGACTAGTTCCATTTTTCCTTATGGTGATTTAATTTTGTTAAAAAATTTAAGAAGAATTTTGCTGAAAAGTGGAAATGACTGTATATCGTTTGTGACTAAAGCCAATGAGAAAACAAGATAGTCAGGTGTAGAAGAATAGCTAATCGTTTGGCAATGATTCTGGACAGGTGATGGACAAATTTATATTAATACCTACTTGTATCTCGTGGGTAGTGTTGTTTTTCGGGAAATTTCAGAACAGAGTTGAAACATAACTTTAAGGTTTTTAGTAAGATCTTAGATTCTCCTTGAAGATTAAAAGTATGGCAAATTTCCGGCTAGTTTGCGCTTAGTAAATGAATTCAGAGTGCGTTCTTAATAGTAAGTAATGTTTAACACGCAAAATTACTACACGAAACTACATAATTTATTAGATAATTACCGTGCAAGAAGTCCTTTTGAGATGAAAACGCACGCTTATGATAAAGACGTTAAAGAAATTACTCCATGTCATAAAACTGGCGAAGAGTGTTATTAAAGTGACTCACAGAAAACCACAAAATTCCCAAGATTGCACGTATTCAGCTATTTAAATTATGAATTAAAACCTTGAAGTTCGGCGTATTTTCAATCTATTACTTTCAGCGGAAATGGAGTCGTTAGTATTGGTTCCGCAATATTGAAAATAGCACATTTATCAATTAGCATTTCATAAACATTCATAACGAATTCAATACCCTGCGTTATCGCGGAATGGCCGAGGCTGCAACGGAGGCGGTGGATGTTAGTGCTGGTAGAGGGGGTGAGGTGGGAGGAGGGGAGGCAGTCGCCGAAGTTGCGGTGCTGGGGGCCACGGAGCTGCCCATAAATCGTTTACCCGTCGGGCAACGCGAGCGCAGACTACTGGAGAACGGTGGGTGGGTGAGGCTGGGGGCCGCGGGGGCCGGGGGGGGGTGTCGGACGGAGTGAGAGGGTCCCGAGGGGGGGGGTGAGAGGTGCGGAACGCCCTGTGGGGAAAGTGGAACGAGCAGGAAAACCTTTGGGAGTGGATCGGGCGCTCTCATCTCTACAGGTGTGGTCGCTACCCTGTGGAAGTGGGAAGTTGAGAGAACAGCTTCTGATTGTACAGCAAATTCGTACGTAATGAATGTATAGTATATGAGTGCATGTGCTAAATGGCCTGTATTTAAATTTGGGCTTGTGAAATCGTGTCTAGTACATACGCCTTTCACAGTTGGGACACGGGTTTAATCCCTGCTTATTTATGTGTTGCATAAAACGAACGCTCAGCAAGTTTTCTCGATGTTCTCTCGTTTCTCCATCCCTTCATTTCTCCATCCCTTCATTTCTCCATCCCTTCATTTCTCTATCCCTTCATTTCTCTATCCATTCATTTCTCTATCCATTCATTTCTCCATCCATTCATTTCTCTATCCATTCATTTCTCCATCCCTTCATTTATCTATCCCTTCATTTCTCCATCCCTTCATTTCTCCATTTCTATATCAAAATTCTCCTCATATTTCGCGATATCATATACTCTTTACTATACGCTTACGTTTTCTTAATATTCCACAGCGAGGGATGCTGAGAGAGGAGGGATCTGTCTACGGCACGTCTTAAAAGGACATACCAACGTTTAGTATGAACTTAACGCTCCTAAGAGTGTCGCGAGAAATACTAAGATTATTTTGAAAGTACGAGTTGAATGTTGGTAACATTGTAAATTGAAACATTTCGTTCTGAGTTGGATCTAAGTATTTCAACGGTCCTTTCTATTCAGCGCTGAACAACGACTGAGGAGCTCTTATATCAAGAAAATTTGCACGAGCGAAGTATCATCTCTCATGTGTTTCAGTGACTTTAGTTGAAAACTTCCATAAAAACCTTTAAATAAATATTTAAACTAAACAACAATTAATTCTATAAAGATCATTTTAGATCTTGTGAGGTTCCAACAAAACGTAGTTTAATGGATGTTTACATAAGAAGTACACGGCATTTCGGATGGTGTGCGTTATCCTCATGAAGTGATATTGAAGATAAAAGTATTCTCTGCACTCTTCCCATTCACTGATCCGGAAGCACACGTCCTAGGGAGACTTGCTAGGTGTAGAGAAAGTCGAGCACTTCCGAGCTGTGTAGTTCTGATTGAAACATGAATCTTCACATATAAATCGTTTTTAATTAACTAAAAAAATTGTGAAAATTACTGTAGTTTTTATCAGCATAAGACGTGGTGTCAACTTATCATTCACACTTTTTAACTATAATTTTCTGGTGATCTATATATTTTTATAGGACTACGTATATTTATGAGACAACATATTTTGTATTTGAAATTTGTCTTTAATTAGCTGATGCAATGTAATTACGAATACATTGCAATTACGTAATTTCATGACGTTCATACATTGTAATTTAGTAATTACATTGTAATTATATACTAATAAAGAATACATGCATAATTACAATGCATTGCAATTACGAAATAATTTCGTGCATTCTTCATACTTTAACAAAATGGAAGTGATTTTTTACCCACAATAATCGACCTACAAACAAGACTTTGGGCCTAGTGTCGAAAAAACACCCTTATTGGTATTCGAAAGTAAGAACTCCCGGCTTAAGAAACTTTAGTTGCAGACTCAAAACTACATATTATAAACTCCTATACATACATACAAAATTCACACAAAGAGTTAATAACCTGGTTAATGATTTTGTATTGAGTATAATGGCGGGTAAGTACGAAAAAATGTGTAGAAATCGTTCATGAGCACATCGCGTCTTAGAGCGTTTGTTTTATCACTCGCTGTGCTTCTACGCTCTATGGGAAGTGTTTTGTTTAATTGTAAATGGAGATGAGTTGTCATGCAGATTGTGTAACAGTTGCTTCTAAGTTTTTACTGACTTGATGAAAGGTGAAAGGATGGAAAGATGAGAATTAGGACTCCAGCAAACGAGTTTGTCTAAATGATTGTAATTTTTATTGTTTTCTGACGTTTTTTATTTTAAGAAAAAAATATCTGACACTTTTAAATAGCTTAGTAACAATTCTGCATATTTAGTGCAATAATAAAATTGTCTGGAAACCAAATAATTTTTTGAAGTAAATCTGTGGAACAAAGTAATAATATACTTAATTGTGCGAGCAAACATTTAACTAAATAATGAGTTCATTCATTGAGATAAATATTTTCAATATGATGAAGTTATAACGAAAACACTTGTAGGACTATAATTTTTTGTTAATCATTTTAATGTTACATTAGCTATTTAAAAAGGAGGATATCTTCCATTTAGAATAGCCTAGAACGATAAAATAGTATATTGAATATTTGGAATTTCGATTTTCGTTGGACATTAGCTATCGTACTCGTTAATCGTGGCGGAATTTAAAAAAAATTACGATTATTCAAATGTTGTCAAAGAAGACATTTAGAACCTGCTACTGATTAAAGACACTTTTATTCGACTTCGGAAGATGACTTCTAGATAACAGTTGACAATTAAACTAAGTGAAAATGAAAAGTGTATCAGTACAAAAGTATTAATTGTTCTAATAAAAGTATTAAAGTAGTAATTAGTTGATACAAATTTATTACTGCTTCATTACAACGATTTATGTAATTTTAGTGCCAGGAAATGCAGATTGTGTTATTTACTTCACCTTCGAAGAATGTTAAGAAACAATTAATTGTACTTTTAAGGGTAAGCCCCTGAAGATGAGCGCTATTACGATAACATGAGAGTGGGACCATACTGTTCTCCAATAGTTTCCTACCCTGATTCCTCAATGGCGAAGCGAGGTTCCGATGCAGGGCGGTCTAGTGACGTCGCAGCATGCAAACGTCGATCACGAGTGGAAGCACCGGGAGAGGTGGCTCAGGGCATCAACTGATGTCATTGAGTCCCGACAGTGGCAACATTTTCGACACTAGCCTGTCAGGTAGGTCGAATTCAGTCGCTGTCTATTCTGAATTCAGTCGGTAGTTTTCCGCGGTTTCTCCGATCAAAACCAGGCGAATGTCGGAGTTGCCGAATGCCGAATATCCTAAGAATCTGGTCATGGATCGCGCGCGATCTTTCCTTCCTTTTCCTTGTCCCATCCCTACCCCTTACACACACTAACACTAATATGCACTACACTACCACACATGCCGGGAAATCGGTCTAGAGCTTAGAGCTTGTCCCGGCTGTGGCGGTGCTCCGCTGGTGGGAGATACCTAGTTGGGGAAACTCCGCTAGCCGATGGAAGGTCGGTGCCGGATTTCGCCAACCACCGGGGAAAGATCACCGCCACCTCCCGGTGGAAAAACACGCACTACACCTACGGGACTAATGACCTCAGTAGTTAACGTACCCGGAATGACTAACAACCAATCAACCTAGAAGATGAGCGCTAATACGGTAACACGAGAGTGAGACCATATTATTCTCCTATAGTTTTCAATCCGGATTCCTCATTGGCGAAGCGCGGTTCTGACGCAGGGCGGTCTAGCGACATCGCAGCCTGCAGTCGTCCATCGCGAGTGCGGGCGGGCGGAGCCCAGGTGCGACAGGGCGTGACAACGCAGTCGAGGAGGGGGAGGGGACGGCGCCTGCGTGATTGGACCGCGAGACTGCAGGTGGATTGCGTGAGCTATGGAGACAACTAACGGAATGGCACAGGAAACGGATATGGAGCTAGGTTGAGTGATGAGCTGATGCATTTTCGTGGGAGTTGGGACTTTGGTAAGAAAATGTTTGGGAAGAAGCTCGGGATGAAGCGTATGCAGTAATGGGACGAGTCGAGAATTCAGATGAAGTTACAGCGGGATAAGGTAAGACAGAAAGGAGGAAAATGATAGAGTGTAATAAACACGGGATAAGAAAGACAACTAAAGACGGTCTAGTAAATGGAAGAACGCAATGAGAATTGGATCTAGATAGGCGGCGGAATACCCGAGAGTAAAGGGGAGAAAATAAAGTGTAGGAAAGGGGACCAAGATAAACAATGGAACACGAGAGCGGGCATGTTTGGAACAGTGCAAGATGACGGGGTTGATGTGTACGGTGCGTGTGTGTACGTGACCATGTGAGTAGTGAACGTGTGTGAGCGGAGAACATGTGTTGGTGCCTGTATTTCAGTATGTTTATGATGTCTGTGTGTTTATGGTGTCTGTGTATATGTTATGTGTGTGTATTTATGGAGTGTGTGTGTGTGTGTGTGTCTGTGTGTGTGTGTAGAGGACTTTGTATGTGGAGTCTATTAGTATGAATGGAGTTTGTGTGTGTATGGAGCCTATATAATGTATATACGTATATGTATATGTATGTCTATGTATATTTATAGTGTCTATGGGTGCATATGGTATCTAAGCATAAGTAGAGTGTGTGTGTGTGTGTGTGTGTGTGTGTGTGTGTGTGTGTGTGTGTGTGTGTGTGTGTGTGTCGGGAGGGGCGTGAGCGGAGAGTGTGAGGGTTTCGAAGATGGAGAGCGGGAGGATGCGAGAAGAATAGATAGGTAGATGAGTAAGTAGAATGGGTGTAGTGAGGTGTATAGGGACGTACGGGCGTGGGCAGGGAAGGGGCCGGCGATGACAGATCAGAGGATGGAAATGAACGGAGAGATAGTGAGCGGGAGCCGGGGGAGGGCGGAGAGGGTGTGGCCGGGGTGTGTAAGGGAAAAGGAAGAGGTCGGGGACCATATTGGCGGATAGGGTATAGGGGAAAGCGAGAACAGGGACGATGAGAGTGGGAGAAGTAGGTAAGAGGCGCTTTCAGGCGGAGAGCGTGTGAAGGGGGTGTATAAAAGAAAAGGGAGTAGATGAGGACCGTATTGGCGGATAGGTTGTAAGGAGGGGAAGGTGTAAACGGAGAGGATGAGGGCGGGACGAGTAGATGAGGGGCACGTGCAGGCGGAGAGCGTGTGAACGGTGTATATAGGAGAGAAGGGATAGGCGTGGTACCATATTGGCGCGTGGGCTGCGAGAAGGGGAAGGTGTGAACGTTGAGGGTGGGGAGGGGGCGCGGCCGGGCTTGCGTTGGCGGAAAGGTCAGCTCGCCCGGGAATTAGCTCTCGCGGAAAACCGCGTGCTAACGAACTGGCGGCTGCGCCACTCGCGGAGATACTCCCCCTCCCTTCTTCCACTCTTCCTCCCTCAATCCCCTTCCAGCAGCCACCGCCGCGCTCCACAGAGACGAGCAGAGGCCCGAACGAAAAAAGAGGGCGCGTTGCGCGCCGCGTGAAATATTTCGCTGTGCGGTTCGGAGCGGCCGCCAAGATATAAGGTGGTTTCCCCAATGGCCCAGCTAACCTCGGAAGCAACTTTCCGCAAAATGGAACTGTGGGTTTGTTTTTCAGATTGTCATCTTCCTAACAACATCTTTTGATGAATGCTGATACTATTCGTATAAAATGGGATGAAGCTGTATTTGGTTAAATATTTTATAATTCTTGATGAGTAGGTTTATACTCTATCTTCGCCAGTATTTCACGCAAGCCAATGACGAGTTATGTTTTGATGCCTTTCGAGTGCCTCACGGTTAGCATGCTAGCTTTGCATTGTGCAATCCGTGGTTCGATTCCTGACAGGAGCAAAGGAAGAAATGTGGCTTTCCACTCAATCGTCTCAGTTTTTATAGCTATGCAACAAAGGAAAAACTCAGGTAGACCAAATATTGTAGATACGGTGAAGGAATTACGCTCTTCTTGCCAGACCTAGAAACAGGACTAGCTAGCAAAATCGGGTTAAGTCGACCCTAGAATGCCAAACGCTCGCACATACAAACATATTTTGAAAAGTAATATTTCAAAGTATGAAATGTGGAGAATTAGAACAGACTTTTCATTCATTTCGTTTCGTTATGGTGTTTCGCAGTTGATAATTCAATAATATATTTACGTGTAACAACGCCAAGCCTCAGGACCGTAGTGTACAAGTGATTTAGTAGGTCGCGGATTCAATCTCCGCAATTCCCCGCAGAAATGTGTTTGTATTATACATCGGTGAGATTGTGGCGCATGCCGCAATATACTTAATAGTTCGACAGCACTGATCAAAGGCTTCCCTGATCACTTCTGCGAATGCTTGAGCAGAACCTTAGGATGCGGGTCACGAACTGCACACCTCTCGAGATATGTCTAATGGTGAATAAGGGAAAAATAAAAATAAAAATATGAATATTGTCTATTAATAAATGTATTATTATTATTATTATAATTATTATTATTATTATTATTACTGTTATAATTATAATTTTGCCCCAACTGGTGCTTTTTACTTATAGGAAAATTATACCGTCAGATCTGAAATAGATAAAACACAATTATATTTCCGAATAAGTTCACTCCGTATTGATTTGAATGCCGTCGGAACGACACGATCATCAAACGGTTTGGAAGCCCGTAACTCGCTCGTTGTTCGTTGGCCTACATCGACGATGGGGAACCCCTGTGCCATAATGGTATGCAAGGCAAGTGCGCCGCGGACGGTCACGACGAGGGCAGCTGGCTGGCGGCCGCTTGCGCCAGCGACCCCGAACACACAAGACGACCGTTGGCGAGCGCCCCCGCCGCCCCCGCCGCCCCCGCCGCCCCCGCCGCCCCCGCCGCCCCCGCCGCCCCCGCCGCCCCCGCCGCCCCCGCCGCCCCCGCCGCCCCCGCCGCCCCCGCCGCCCCCGCCGCCCCCGCCGCCCCCGCCGCCCCCGCCGCCCCCGCCGCCCCGCCGCCCCCGCCGCCCCCGCCGCCCCCGCCGCCCCCGCCCCCGCCGCCCCCGCCCCCCCGCCCCCCGCCGCCCCCACCGGGGATTATGCCCGTCTCATTCGGCTGGGTGAATGGCGGCGCTAGTGTCGTCCTGCACATTACCCCACTTCGCGTCCCGCTGGATGCTCTCGCGAAAGGGTTTATAGTTGTTTTTAGTGAGATGACACACAGTGCGCGTTCATACCGCAGGGAACTTCATAGTTTGTGCTGTGCATGCAATTATAGTTCGTCCTTTGTACGGTGTTTGACTTGTTCCTGATGTTGTTCAGGTGTATTGTGTGATAAAATTGTCTCAGTTTTGCGATGCTTGTGGGAAAGCAAATCTTGACTTGCAGAAGATTTTAATGTATGCTGAAGATCTGTCTACAGATATTAGTATGAAAATTTGTTTTGATCAAATCACATCTGTACACCTTCACAACATTTCAATCCTTAGCATTGGGATCTTTTTCAGGTGAAACCCAAATTTAACAATATTGAATGTTATGTGATGGGCGTGCAGGTGGCTATCCATATAATACATCATTTATATCATGACTAGAAGTTAAGAAAAATGTCTTGCTGCTCGGAATTTAAAAAAAAAATTGAAATTAAGTTAACGCGGAAAGCAAACCTAAAATTGGTGACCTACCTCAATTATGTAGAAATAAAATAAAATAACTCTGCCAGACACCATCAGTAATAAGAATGGGTGACCTGCACTCCATGGTTATGATGCAGTTGTCACTTTGATGCAGTTGATGCACTTATGATGCAGTTGTTAATTTGCTGAAACAAGATGCAAAACGCAGTTTCGAATATGTAACATAACGAACACAACATTTGCACAATGCATTTTTGCCTCACAAAATCAATTAAAAGACTTGAGAGAAGTAATAAATAAATCTCTACTTTCTCGCTTCACTACGCAAGTAGTACAGAGAAATATATGTAAATGCAGTGGAAATCGACGGTTTTCGATAAAAAATCTGTCTATGTCTGTCTGTCTGTCTGTCTGTCTGTCTATGTCTGTCTGTCTATGTCTGTCTGTCTGTCTGTCTATGTCTGTCTGTCTGTCTCTGTCTGTCTGTCTCTGTCTGTCTGTCTCTGTCTGTCTGTCTCTGTCTGTCTGTCTCTGTCTGTCTGTCTATGTCTGTCTGTCTATGTCTGTGTGTCTATAACTGTCTGTCTATGTCTGTGTGTGTATGTCTGTGTGTCTCTGTCTGTGTGTCTCTGTCTGTGTGTCTCTGTCTGTGTGTCTCTGTCTGTGTGTCTCTGTCTGTGGGTGTCTCTGTCTGTGGGTGTCTCTGTCTGTGGGTGTCTCTGTCTGTGGGTGTCTCTGTCTGTGGGTGTCTCTGTCTGTGGGTGTCTCTGTCTGTGGGTGTTTCTGTCTGTGTGTGTCTCTGTTTGTGTGTGTCTCTGTCTGTGTGTGTCTCTGTCTGTGTGTGTCTCTGTCTGTGTGTGTCTCTGTCTGTGTGTGTCTCTGTCTCTGTGTGTGTCTCTGTCTGTGTGTGTCTGTCTGTGTGTGTGTGTCTGTGTGTCTTTGTCTGTGTGTGTGTCTTTGTCTGTGTCTGTGTGTGTCTCTGTCTCTGTCTGTGTCTCTGTCTATGTTTGTCTGTCTATGTCTGTGTATTTTTATGGGTGTCTCTGTATCTCTGTGTCTGTCTGCCTGTGTCCGTGTACGGTCAACACTAGGGCCTAAACCGTTCAGTCAATATTGTTTAAAATTGAGATTCCTGAGACAAATTTACTCAAGGCCCTGCGAGTTTGAAACGGTTATTTTGATTTTTAGAGGATCTTTACTTGAAGCCTCAACAAAATTGTCAATTTATTCTCAAAACGTTTCCAAATTGTTTGATTACTTACACTTGAAGGAATTATGTATGCCTCATTTTTGTTGAAATTCTTGATTGTTCGAAAATTACGGAACTTCAAATGTTTTTTAACGTCTTCCTAAGTGTACAATATTGAAAATAGTGACTTTTTTCTGAATGACATCTGTTGTTCAGACATCTTAAAATAAGATCTGGCACAATTTTTCGAAAATGCGAGTAGTTCTCTCGTAATTTTGCGTGATATTTTGGCAATTTTTGTATAATTATTTTCTCCAAAACCGCTCCAATTTTTTAATGTTTCTCGCTGTATGTGTGAAGAAAATGGTGCTGGTACCATTTTCTACGAACTCTGTATTTTCCTAAACAGTACAGAAAATTAACATTGCAGAAGTATTGAATAGTATTGAAATAAATATTTTTGTTTTAGTAAATGAAATCTCTTGTAGAAAATCAGATCTTTAAAAAGGTCACGCACAATTAAAAAAAACTATTTTTTAAATAATAATCCAATTGTTAGATGTTAATGCAATTCTTTTAAAAATCTCAAAAAAGCATCAAAGTTTTTCTTTAATATTTTTCACGGACAGAGCAAATGAGGTTTGAAATAGCGTATGTCTAATTTTTATTTAAACACTCTAAATTTTCGAAAATTGCACAATCTAGAAATAAAGGAAGACACCTTTTGTTTTTAAGCAAGGTAAAAAGCGAGTAATCCCAGACGACTGCGTGGTGAAGTGGCCACTCAACAAGAAGGCTCCGACTGGTCGATCAATAGGAGTTCGTACGAAAATGACCACTGGGTGCGGAAACTGATGTTTCTTTTAGTGTCAAGTGTTACTTTATGTGTGAAATTTTAAGTAGATTTCAGTCAAGTAATTTTTGTTTTAAATGCAAATGTAGATTTAATTTAATGGTTTGGTGTTTTTTTTGTTATGATTGACATATTTGAAAACTTCTGCATTGGAAGTGTCCAAATGTGTGAGATGGTTTATCACGGTATGTTTAATCCAAATGTAAATTATTGTATTATTTTGTTAACAGTGCGTTCTATGGGAAATTTAATATTCTAAAATAATACTTCATTTAAGAAAATATTTGTAGCTGTACAGACACTTACCCTTCGCCGATCATTGTTTTTTTTCTAAATGTGCATTTCCATTCAAGGTTTGTAGCGCAAGCAGGGCCTTATCCCTTATCGTAACGAATCGACCCCGAGGTTGAGGGAATGGTTACCACAGGCGAGAAACAAGGACATTGATCAAATGGGAACGGCAAATTTTAATTAATTAAACGAGTACTTTTGAATAAAATGTGTAGAAAATTGTGCATTGAACGGGTTCAAGGTATTTTATGTTGACCGCTTACGCCGAAGGCCAGAGTCTCGTGATGAATTTCGATATTCGTAATTAAGCTTAACTGCGCTCTAAGTGGTTCAACAAAAAATACATTTGAATAAAATGTGTTGGACGTTATGCATGAACGCTACTGAGTTACTGAGCGCTGCTGAGTGCGTCTTACCGAGGTTAAGTTATGGTGCGCGAAGCTGAGTAATGGTGAGCGAGTCGAAGTGGAGCGAAGACTGATCCTGGCTGAGCGTGACTGAGCGTGGCTAAGCGATGCTGAACAATTATGTGAGAAGCTGAGCGCTGCTGAGTGCGTGTGAGCGAGGTTGAGTTATGGAGAGCGAAGCTGAATAACGGTCAGCGAGTCGAGGTAGAGCTTGACTAAGCGTGGCTGAGCGTGGGTGAGCGTGGTTGATCGTTGATAAGCAATGTTGAGCAAGTATGTGAGAAACTAGGCAACGCTGAGTTATGCTGAGCGAGGCTGAGTAATGGTAAGCGAGTCGAGGTAGAACGAAGGCTGATCGTGGCTGGGCGTGGCTAAGAAATGCTGAGTAAGTATGTGAGAAGCTGAGCGCTGCAGAGCGCTGCTGAGTGCGTCTGAGTGAGGTTGAGTTATGGAGAGGGAAGCTGAATATCGGTTAGCGTGTCGAGGTAGAGCGTGACTAAGCGTGACTGAGCGTGGCTGTGCGTGGCTGTGCGTGGCTGAGCGTGGCTGAGCGTGGCTGAGCGTGGCTGAGCGTGGCTGAGCGTGGCTGAGCGTGGTTGAGAGGGGCTGAGCGTGACTGAGCGTGGCTGAGCGTGGCTGAGCGTGGTTGAGCGTGGTTGACCGTGGCTAAGCGATGTTGAGCAAGTATGTGAGAAGCTGAGCGAAGCCGAGCAATGGCCTGCGAGTGGAGATGGAGCGCAGGCTGAGCGAGGCTGAGCGGGGTGTGCGGTGTGCCGCAGGGTGCGCGACGGCGCTGCGCGAGGTGCGGCTGTGGGTGCCCGAGGCCGTGCGCTCGGGCCACGCCGTCAAGCTGGCGTGCGACTACGACCTGGAGGAGGCGGCGCTCTACTCCATCAAGTGGTACCGCGGTGACCAGGAGTTCTACCGCTACGTGCCCAAGGAGTCGCCGCCCACGCGCGTCTTCGCGCTGCCCGGCATCCACGTGGACGTAAGTCACCCCACCCTCACTCTTTCTTCTTTGTTAAGACCCGTTGCGATTGCATAGCGGGAGAAACAATGTCTCATTCTTTTTACACTGGTATGTAGTGGGATCGAATTCGGCTAGTGTCTGGAGGAGAATTCTTGCGATCGGTCACTCTCATCGGTCGGTCCCCAAAGACTACTGAAAGGGAAATTTCCTTTATAGACGGTCCACTGACTACGTGATCTTTCCTTCCCCATCCTGGTCCTCGCTCTTATAATTAATTTTCCATGTACAAAGTTACCACGTTTGTTGGGAGACTGGTCGCGAGCCTAGAGTTTGTCCCGCCTGGGGCAGGCTGAGGGAGATACCTGGAAAGTAGAAACCTCCTGCCCTTGTGGAGGTTGACGGAAAATTTCGCATTTTAGTGCAGGAAGAACACCGCCACATACGGTGATGACACATTCACTACTTTTTTAGGAGTAATCACCTATGTTGTCACTCACAAAATCATACAGTCGCTCCTCCTTCATACGACTCTTCTCCCCGGTGTGAGTCTTAGAATGTGCCTTTTTAACATGTCTGTTTTGTCTTGCAATGATGTACAACTTATTACAAAATTGAAAGCGCCTTTCGGTTCCTAATGTTTGGTGAAAAGGTTTGTGAATTGATACTAATTCTCATTATTTGGCGAATTATGAATGGTCGAAGGTTTATTCTGAATAGAACAACTTCACTATGACTAAGAATTTCCTACAACTTGGTTTCGGTTAGAGTTTTCCTTCCTTTAGCCTTTTGGGATCCCAGCTGTCTTTGCAAAGACTTCGATCGGAAGGTCCTAGGATTTGTGTCCCGACTGTGTGGGATTTTCGACACTAGCTGCATAGCTAAGTCGAATTTAACAGCTATTTGGAGGAGAATTCTAGTAGCCAACTGTTCTGGTCGGTAGCTTTCCGTTTTTTCGCTTGTTAATGCCAAGCAAATGCTGGAGTAGTACACCAACAAATGAGCCACGGAGCGCTCGCGATCTGTACTCTCACTATCGTGTCCTATCCTCTCCCCTCTCCCCCTCTCCACTTGCACTGAAACACGTACTACACTATCACACCTATCAGGAGACTAGTCGGAGCTCATAGGTTGTCCTGGCTGGCATACTGCCCCGCTGGGGTAGATACCTCGAGGTAGAGTCGGCAAGCCTTCGTATAGGTCGGCGCTTGATATAAACATCCAGTTGGGAAGGAATCATCGACATTCAGTGTCAGAATAGCAGTTGACGTGCCCAGAACCAATCAATCAATTTTTAGAAATTTGTCTCCTTCCTTCAAGGAAGCAGGTCGATTTGTGTTGGGAATACTATTGAAGGGTAGGCTTCGCCATGCCTTCGAGAATTCTCTACAACTACGATTTTCTAGAATGCTTTTTCCTTCCTTTATTCCAATGCTTCCGTTTCAAGGCACCGGAGACTTGGCTCTGTTCTGTTCTCAATACGATGCTTTTATCTCTCACACCAGGGACTACCCAGGGGCTGCCACGTGGAGGAGAGCGCAGGGCTTGCTGATTTTTACCCAAATTTTAGTTGTTGAGGAATTGTATTTTTAATGTTCTTGGATTAGAAACATAATGCCATATACATTGCATATAAGTTTATTTAATAGTTACTAGACTTACGATGGTTTGTAACAATCCGTTTCTTTGGTAAATTAATCGCCCAAATGCAAAATTATTGATTCAGTTATAATATATTCTCAATAATTTGCCATACAAGCCACACTTATTGTAATAATTTCAGCTTGCTTTGAAGCGATCACATTTATGTTTATAAAACGTCAGCGAATAAGGGATTATTAAGACATCTTAATCGTGTGTTTTGTACTTCAATCCACTTATTTATTTTCATCCCTCCTTTAATCAATATTTTATTTCAGGCTAATTTACTGCATCTTGCAATATTGGATATTAAAATGTATACATTTGTTTTCGTATTTTGCGTAATTCAAATTCAATAGTATGTAATTTGTGTAATAAAATTTTAATATTTAAAAATGAATTTATAAAGAATTCCTGTTCATTTACAACTGCTGTTCTAAAAAAAATCATTGCTGTAATTTCACGGAGGGCACTATCTGCCTTGCAAAGACGAAGGAGCTAAGTACCAACGTTTGCGAAAGCAGGTTTTAACATCTAAATGTTATATAAATCATCTCCAATATGCAGTTAAAGAGGTCTTCCGAACATCTTCCAAGTAGTTGTATACTTATAATATTTTTGATGATTTTACTTTAAAGTCTGACAAATTCACACAGGTCTTTATTGTCTTCCTGAATAAAACCATTTTGGCACTTAGCTCTATTAGCTTTGCAAAGACTTCAATTCCTTTTTAAATGATTTCACATCCATTATTGAACTCATTCAGACAATCAAAGCCACAACGGCAGGAATGACGCCTTCTGAACGAAACTCAAACCTCCTAGTGACATGCGCAAATACACCATTAAAGGTGCCATGTTCCGAACATCTTCTAAGTAGTTGTATACATACAATAGTTTTGATGATTTTACTTTATAAACTGACAATTTCCTACAGATTTTTTTGTTTCCTGAACCAAACCTTTTTGACACTTAGCTCCCGTGGCTTTGCAAAGACCTCAATTCTTTTTTAAGTGATTTCACATTCATTATTAAACTCATTCAGACAATCAAAGCCAAAACGGCAGGAATCCCACTTTGTGAACGAGACTCAAACCTCCTAACGGCAAGCACAAGTACACAGTTAAAGGTGCTATGTTCTGAACATCTTCCGCGAAGTTGTATACTTATTTTATTTTTGATGATTTTATTTTATAGACTGACAATTTCCTACAGTTTTTATGGTTTTCTCGAACAAAACCTTTTAGGAACTTAGCTCCCTTGTCTTTGCAAAGATTTCAATTCTTTTTTAAGTGATTTCTCAGCCATTGTTAAACTCATTGAGACAATCAAAGCCAAAACGGTAGGAATTCCGCCTTGTGAACGCGACTCAAACCACCTAACGACAAGCGCAAATACACAGTTAAAGGAGCTACGTTCTGAACATCTTCCACGTAGTTGTATACTTATAATATTTTAGATGATTTTATTTCATAGACTGACAATTTCCTCCATTTTGTGTTTTCCCGAATAAATTTTTTTTGCCATATAGCTCCCTTGGCTTTGTAACGACCACAATTCTTTTTTAAGTGATTTCACATTCATTATTATAGTTATTCAGACAATCAAAGCCAAAACGGCAGGAATGCCACCTTGTGAACGAGACTCAAACCTCCTAACGACAAGCACAAATACACAGTTAAAGGTGCTATGTTCTGAACATCTTCCACGTAGTTGTATACTTATAATATTTTTAATAATTTTATTTCATAGACTGACAATTTCCTCCATTTTGTGTTTTCCCGAATAAAATTTTTTTGACATATAGCTCCCTTGGCTTTGTAAAGACCACAAATCTTTTTTAAGTTATTTCACATTCATTATTATAGTCATTCAGACAATCAAAACCAAAACGGCAGGAATGCCACCTTGTGAACGAGACTCAAACCTCCTAACGACAAGCACAAATACACAGTTAAAGGTGCTATGTTCTGAACATCTTCCACGTAGTTGTATACTTATAATATTTTTAATAATTTTATTTCATAGACTGACAATTTCCTCCATTTTGTGTTTTCCCGAATAAATTTTTTTTGACATATAGCTCCCTTGGCTTTGTAAAGACCACAAATCTTTTTTAAGTGATTTCACATTCATTATTATAGTCATTCAGACAATCAAAACCAAAACGGCAGGAATGCCACCTTGTGAACGAGACTCAAACCCCCCAGCGGCAGCATTCCGTCGCAGCGCGGGCGCTCATTCACTTTGTGCGTGCGACTTGCGAGTTGCCGGAAACTGTCCGCGGCGAGCTTGTCCGCCACACGGCCGGCTCGCGCGCCTGTAAGCTGCACGGCGTCCCCGCCCGCCGCAGGGGCCTTTGATGTCGGACACAATTTCAACTCTTCGTGTCGAAGCGCAGCGCACGAGAACGCGGCGCGCTCGCGTTTGCCGACTGATAAATCGCGCTTAAACGCCACAGTATATTCCGCGTGATTCCTATCTTTCCCATCGCACTATCACCAGCGCGCGGGTAGGTGCTTTATACACGCTCCAGACACATTGATTCGAATCGATAAATTAGTTTTAATCTATAAATTGACGGATATTGCGGCGAGCGCCGTTAAATGCGTCACCATCAACTGTGAGTGGTGGGAGCACACGGGGACGTGTTTTATGGGAAGTTTCCAAAGTCGTGGAATAATTTTCGCCGGAACTTGCTGACACGAGGAAAATTATTTCGTGATGTGTTTCCGAGGATTACGTGTTGCGTTATTGATATCAGAAGAGCTTTCTGTTCTTGGGTTTTTGTTATTTTAGTTTCAAATTACGTGAAATGACATACTTTTATAAAGATAGGTATTTTACAACTTTTAAGAGCTGAGTTCATTGAAATATTTATCTAAAGAACTGTAATTGATGGTCGTCATGATAATGCTATGACGATTTTAAAAATGTCACTAACTTACATATTTTAATTGAGCCTTAACAAAATCCTAACACATTTTCAAGTTCCTTATTAGCTGGTGATGACTCGCAAGAATCGAATTAGTGGAAGTTTGATTAATAGATTGTTATTTACTAACGCAAATAAAAATAAAATTACTACGTCATTATGATTTCAATCACTAATGAATGTGGCATTGCTAATAATCGCCTAATTAAAACAGTATCGGGATAATTACATGACAGGTGTAACTCACGTTAACCGTTTAATCGGTGACAGCTATAAATTGTTACAGCTCCGTGTACGGAGTGACGCGTAGAGGTGGTCGTAAATATCTCTCGCTCCACCTATTGCTCGGGACTGCAATGAAATAGTATGACGTGTTCATTGTAATACGCGCCCTACACGGGATGAAAGAAAGTGCCCCATGAAAAGATGTTTATTAAAACGGATGTTAATATAATAGTTTAGAAGAATATTAACATTTCATGACGTTTCGTGCGTTAATAAATATTGACGTTTCATGACGCTTCATGAACTCAGTCTCGCTTCACCTACTGCTTGGAACTGAAATGACCAGCATGGCGTGTTCATTGTAATTTGCGCCCTACACGGGATTAAAGAAAGATCCCCGTGAAAATATGTTTTTTAAAATGGATGTTAATATTATAGTTTAGAAGAATATTGTCGTTTCATGATGTTTCATACGTTCATAAATATTGACGTTTCATGACACTTCATACGTTTCATGAACTCAGTCTCGCTCCACCTACTACTCCGGACTGAAATTAATAGAATGGCGTGTTCATTGTTATACACACCCTGCACTGGATTAAAGAAAGTTCCCCGTGAAAAGATATTTATTAAAATAGAAGTTAATATCATAGTTTACATTGATACAATAATTACAATATTGACTTAATAAGTTGTTTCCTTAACATGTTATATTATTATCCTTTTTGTAATTCTCTTAATTCAATTTCCCATTTACAATTTAGATCAAGGGAGTGTACCAGAAAAAAGATGGATATTATTTTTAATAATACGATGCATTTTGAAAAAAATGGTATTGGTTTGTATGCAAATTAACACAACTAAACAATAAAATAGACTAAAATATTATTTCCATTGTATTTGATAGTTTTTACACACCCGACAACTTTTCTTCGTTGCATGCTTTACAAACAGTTACTGAATGCTCCTAACAAATAAAATGTCTTCATATTTGGCACCAATATTTCGTTTCTGATTCCTCGAAGTGCGATCCGCACAGTGCGCTCCACGTTGAGATTCCGGTGATGCATTTTCCACTGTTACCACGCCACACATTTTTTTGCACGTTCTGTAATGTCACGAGAGAGGACTGTTGACATGCTCTTTCAAATGCTCAATTTTAAGTTGTAAAGCAAGCTGTCTCAATAATTCTCGCCTTTTCATTGACTGATTCTTTGTCTTGTGTATAATAAGGGAGTTGACTCCCACTGTATTCATCAACCTGTAGAATACGACCATTAGCTACCCTCTTGTGTTTCTAGCCACGTTGTACATTGCAACCATTTCATCCACTACGTCAACACCTTGTTTGGTTATACTATAAAATGTTATAATCTCAGGATTTCTGTCATCTCCTGTGTCTTTATCTATAGCATCATCGTGGTGCATGAACGAGAGAAGTGAAACGTTTTTTTTCTTTCTGTATTATATAGGATACCAAGGTGCAATCTTTTTGAAAACCAAATAGAAATGTTTTCGATTGGCTGGGTTTTGCATTCAAGAATTCCTTAGGAATTTGTTCCTTATTTTTTCTTAGCGTTACAACTAGAGTAGTTTTTTGTGCCAACAATGTCGTCATGAGTTCATAACTTGTAAAATAATTGTCACAAGTATTATTGCGATCTATGCCTAAGACCGGGCTGCAAAGCCGCAAAATAAGAGAGTAAGGTTTATTTTCCTTTTTACATGGTCCCCCTGGCTGTTGACCTAAATATACTTCCAAATTTAATGTGAAAACAATCTTGCAACTACTAGAGCAAAAATGTTTATCCCATATTTATTGGGTTTGGGTTAAGCATAAATTGCCGAAATCTCTGCATCGTGCTCTGAATCAGAGTATCGTGCTCTGAATCCTTCAAGTTTTTCGTCTTTTGTAACGTACTCAGAGGCTGTATACATTTTTCCTAAGTTGGCATTAAGACGTTTAAATGTCTTTAATTGCCTCCAAATTATCTACTTCTTTTCTGACGATCCTTGTAGCTTTGAAGTCAAATCGAAGGGAGCGAAGAAGAAATCTAAATCTGTTCAGTCCCATAGTATGGTGGAAATGTCTATGCCAGTCCCATCCGTTCTACATAGATCTTCCAAATTTCCGCGGTTGTTTCTCATTAAATCAGATAAAATACAATAAACCACGTAACACCTTTAGTTATGTTATGGTGGTGGTTTTTGCGTCCCTCTCCCGAGAGAAATTAATTGAGCACTTTCAATAAATGTGTTAGTGCACCGAACAATTTTTTTCGAAAACGCCATCAAACAATAATTCCCAACACCATAAAACGTTTTAGTACCTTTTGCAACATTTTTCACAACAGGCAAATGAGTTACAATGTGTTCTTGCGAGGTATTTTGCTTTTCCAAGTACTTCCATCTTTGCCATAGTACAGTTTGTTACTCACAGATGACACGGGATTCATGCCTTTGTCTAATGAATCATCTTGTTCAGTTTGACTGCCACCTTCAAATTCGGGATCCTGTCAGGGTTCGATGTCTGCATCATCCTCGTCGCTGTCTTCAATGTTACTTTCAGAACTCACATCACGTAACCAATTTGCAGTTTTCTGTCGTTGAGTCTCATAACTATGGGCCATTTTCACGAGCAACAGAAAAAAGACGCGTAGGCAATATATACTGCACTTTCACGACAGCAAAAACTGCAATGAACTTGGGCGAGCAAGCCGCGTAACATACTGAATATAGACCGATACACGAGTGCACGCAGATGGTCTCTGAGGCTCACGTAATGTTTTGGAATATCACGTAAGAAAGTAAAAAGACTTCCCGGGTCTCGCAGACAACCTGTCGTCACTGACGGGTTAAAGAAATGCAGCAGTTTTATCGTCTTTTCTACCAATAAAACATATTAATAATTGTAGCTAAATGAATAGTTTATGACTAGTCACAACTGTGCAAGTTTATAAAACGTTTTGTAATTGCCTGAATAAATTGATAATTTCCGGAAACAGAAATTGAGAAATATATTACATTGTTTACGCATTGTTACTCATACGATAACGACACTTCTTACGATAGGCGTACGCACAGAGGGCAGGGGACCTTGTTCCCCCAAAATTTCGAGAGGGGCCCCAGTAGTACTACGTAATAAAACGTTTTATTTCCGTAAATATGATATACCTTTTTTTTCACATTTTTCAAGCTGACAATTTGGAGAATTTATTAATGACATTTTAGGAAGAGGCTCTCCAAAGCATCTGGCAACCCCGTAAATGGTTCAACAAAAAACAAATTGTATTTATTAATTAAATCATTAAAATTACTTCATTCTCCTTGCGCTATATGTTTATTTATTTGATAGTAAAATAAAACATTTGAAAATAAAAAAAGTCTAATAAAAAAAGAACCCAGTTGGGGACACGGGTCCAGAAATGAAGTTTCCTTCCTCTTGTTTTAGGTTGCGCACGCCTATGATTATTTACGTTTCATGAACTCGGTTCTTCAATAATTACTTTACACGTACATTAGGTGTAAAGGTGCTTGCTTGAAAATGAATGGATAGCTCACGATTAAAACACTTTCTATTATTTCAGTCAGCGCTGAAACATCACGTAAAATAACGACTTCAATGAAAAATCGGATGCAAACACTATTGAAAACGTCTCCCTGCTTTAAATTATCTGGCATTTATAATGCTCAGCAGTCAGTTTAAGCGTTCGAACAAGAGGTTACAAACTGCCCTTTAACAGTGGTACTTCATAAATCGTCGCTACGACGCCGCCCTCCTTATAATAGCCTCTCGGTCGGCGTCCTCGCACGTACCTGCCGCCCCCGCCCCGCCCTGCCCCCGCCGCGTCGCTCCTTCATTTAGTGCATTTCATTTCGTCCCTATGAATTTCAACTAACTCCATTCTCTGCCGGATCCCGTCTCTCTTGTACCTGCCTTCCCTCGGCGTTCCCTCACGTTTCCTGTTCCCCTTCCCGCCTCCTGCTCCTCCTCCTATTCTCCGACGCGAAGGGTGTCATTCCCTTCCCGCCCCGCCAACTCCACTTCCACCACGCCCTCTGTCCGTTGTGACCCTCCCCACTCCACCACTTAGCCTGCGTTCTCAACTTTCTTCCCGTTGGACGTGTGGAGGTAGGCGCGGGGGAGTGGACTAAGAGATGGGTGAATGTGGACGGGCAGGAACGAAGTGATTAGGGACGGGGAGGAATGGAGAAGGCATGAGAGGAGTCGGGAGCGAGCGTGGTGTGCGCGTGCGTGGTGTGCGCGTGCGTGGTGTGCGCGTGCGTGGTGTGCGCGTGCGTGGTGTGCGCGTGCGTGGTGTGCGCGTGCGTGGTGGTGTGCGCGTGCGTGGTGTGCGCGTGCGTGGTGTGCGCGTGCGTGGTGTGCGCGTGCGTGGTGTGCGCGTGCGTGGTGTGCGCGTGCGTGGTGTGCGCGTGCGTGGTGTGCGCTGATGCGTAGAATGCGCGTGCGTGGAGTGCGCGTGCGTGGAGGTGCGCGTGCGTGGTGTGCGCGTGCGAGGTGTGCGCGTGCGTGGTGTGCGCGTGCGTAGTGTGCGCGTGCGTGAATTGTGCGCGTGCGTGAGTATTGCGCGTGCGTGGTGTGCGCGTGCGTGGTGTGCGCGTGCGTGGTGTGCGCGTGCGTGGTGTGCGCGTGCGCGGTGTGCGCGTGCGCGGTGTGCGCGTGCGCGGTGTGCGCGTGCGCGGTGTGCGCGTGCGCGGTGTGCGCGTGCGCGGTGTGCGCGTAGGTGACCGAAGTCAAGATGTAGGAATGCGAATCGGCGAATGGGCAAGGGTGAGCATGGGTATGAGTGGGCTGGCTTGGGCTGGTAAACGCGTGCGTGCTTGGGCGTCGGTGAGCGAGGTCAAGATGTTGGTAGTTTTGAGCGAATGGGCACAGGTGGGTGTGGGTGAGCGAATGTCGACGGGCGTGAACGGGCATAGACGGGGGAGTTGCACGAGTGCGAGCGTGGGTGAGGCATGGGAGGGTGTGGGCGGGAGGCGTATGCAGGCGTAGACGAGCGTAGACAATATAAAGGGAGGCGTGGGCAGGAGGGCTGGTTTGAGTGGGCGTGAGTATTCGAGGATGGGCATGGGCGTGTACAGGCGCGGGTGGGAGCGGGCGCGGGTTGGGAGCGGGCGCGGGTTGGGAGCGGGCGCGGGTTGGGAGCGGGCGCGGGTGGGAGCGAGCGTGGGTGGGGCGTGGGGGTATGTGGGTGGTCCTGGAACGGCAGGCATGCGCGGGCGTAGACGAGCGGAGCCAGGATGAAAGCAGGCTTGCTCGGCGGGGCGGGTTTGAGCGGGTGGGTGCGGGTAGGAACGAGCTTGCTCTCGCGCGGGCGGTGGACTGCGGGCGCGGGCGGATCCGCGTGCACAATGAGCGGCGTACCGGCGCGTCGCATCGCGACGTGTCGTCCCGCGCGCGGGCGGGAGGTCGCATCGGTGCGCCCTATCCGTCACGCGCCCTCCCAACGCGCGCACAATGGGCCTCGCGAGCAGATTGCCCCGGCGCCGCTTCCTGCGCGCGCGCATAAGCGCTTCCGGACGCGCGCGCCGCGATGCCTGCACGTCCGCAGCCCGCGCCCGCACCCGCGGCCCAGTCCCTGCCGGCCGTCGCTCACGTGCGCCACCGCTGCCTGTCCTCCCTACTTCCCTCTCTACTACTCACCCTACCACCCGTCCTACTGCCCGTCCTACTGCCCGTCCTACTGCCGGTCCTACTGCCCGTCCTACTGCCGGTCCTACTGCCGGTCCTACTGCCGGTCCTACTGCCGGTCCTACTGCCGGTCCTACTGCCGGTCCTACTGCCGGTCCTACTGCCGGTCCTACTGCCGGTCCTACTGCCGGTCCTACTGCCGGTCCTACTGCCCGTCCTACTGCCGGTCCTACTGCCCGTCCCTGCCGGTCCCTACTGCCGGTCCCTACTGCCGGTCCACTGCTGGTCCACTACTGCCGGTCCTACTGCCGGTCCTACTGCCGGTCCTACTGCCAGTCCCTACTGCCGAGATCCTACTGCCGGTCCTACTGCCGGTCCTACTGCCGGTCCCTACTGCCGGTCCTACTGCCGGGGTCTGCCGGTCCTACTGCCGGTCCTACGCGGTCCCTACTGCCGGTCCTACTGCCGGATCCTACTGCCGGTCCTACTGCCGGTCCCTACTGCCGGTCCTACTGCCGGTCCTACTGCCGGTCCTACTGCCGGTCCTACTGCCGGTCCTACTGCCGGTCCTACTGCCGGTCCTACTGCCCGTCTTACTGCCCGTCTTACTGCCCGTCCTATAGCCCGTCCTATAGCCCGTCCTATAGCCCGTCCTACAGCACGCCGTACTGGCCGCCGTACTGGCCGCCGTACTGGCCGCCGTACTGGCCGCCGTACTGGCCGCCGTACTGGCCGCCGTACTGGCCGCCGTACTGGCCGCCGTACTGGCCGCCGTACTGGCCGCCGTACTGCCTGCCCTACTGCCTGCCGGTCTGCCCGCCTTACGATCTTCCCGTCCAGCAGCCCTACTTCCCTTCGGCTCGCTCGCCCTACCGCCCGCTTCAATCTGCTTGATCCCCCGAGTCCCGTAAGTGAGGTTATTTTCAAAGTGACGTGGCTACATAAGATACAATTTTTCAAAAAGGGGATGTAATTACTTTCAGCGTTTAAATTCAAGATAGAATCCAACAATTTGCAGATATCTTTTGAAAAATAATAAAATTAGTTGAAACGCAGTATTTGATATTGTAATGGAAAAGTATCTTAAGAATGTGTTGATATTAAAAGCAAGAAAACAATCGGAAATCGATATATGAAAATTGAGCTCTATAATTCCATTTGCCCCTCCAATTTCACCAGTAAGACTCCACCGACCTAGAAGTTCATGTGTCCGAAGCATTCCTGCAGCTATCCACGCGCCTGCCGATTCCATCGACTCGTCACTTACTGATGGTGCCGTCCGCCCAGTCTGGCCACGGTTTTTTGTCATTGGAATTGTCGTGTCATTATGCCTCTCCACCCCGAAGAAGTCACTGTATATGGCGTCTTCTCGCTACAGTTCTCCTCTCACACTCTTCAGTTCCATCTCCAATTTTATAGAAATTGCCATTCAGAACATATTTACCGCCCTCCTTATTGTTGAACTGTTTTGTTCACATTAACTTCCCTTGATTTCTTCTATTTCTTTTTTCATCATAGCTTTTGTAGGCATTGACTTTAATCACTTGGCTATACGCTGTGCATATCGTGGTTTCTACTTTATCCATCTGACGACAACCCTTCCTTATCTCGTTTACTTCGCCTGCTTTTTTCCTGGTCTTGATTGCTAACCATACCGCGTTATTTTTTGTTATTAATGTTATTTCTTTGTGTATATTTTTAATTGTTGGAGTCTATATTGTGTTTCCCCTTTGCATTGCGAATCAACCATCCACACAGTTTTCTCTCTGTTTGTAAATCTCGGTCCTCCAGATAATTATGGGATTTCATATTTTCGATCTATTGTTAAGGGCATTTTTCACAGTACAGTTTGTCTGGTTTAGTTGAAAAAAAAGCAGGTAGAGCAATCTCAGAGGAAGAGGGTCATCCTGGTTTTAACAAAATTAAAAATCGCCCCCTTTCTGCCCTAAAAGTTGCAATAGTATGTTTTAATAACCATGTACCATGTCATGTCAGAATAAATGTTACAAACTTCGAGAACATGTAGGAGGATCCAAGATAATAACATTTTTCAAATGAAAATGTGGTGGAAATTTTCTTATAATTAAGTCGTCTGTGTCACCCAATGGTAGGAAAATGGCGTTGGACCCCATAGTGTTGGCACCTAATGGCGGTTGGCCCTCAATGGTGTTGGCACCCAATGGTAGGCAAACCCGCCTTACTCTCGTGTTTGGCGGGTCACAGAAGCTCTTTGCTTCAGGACGTGATCTGCCTAACACCAGTGCATGAGTGATTGTCTACCAATCTAGGGAAAGTGTTACATATGTAAGTTAATTAAATAAAATTCCCCAGCATGTGTTCAATGGGAAAATATGATCATCTTTGACTTCCATACTTGCCCTAGAAATTTGTAACATTTATTCCGTTACACCTGTATGTATTAAAATACTCTGTTTTTTAAAAATGTATTGTGTAAGTACGTTTTTTCTAGCTTGTTCAAAGAAAAATTTCTTTAATACAATTGTGTTTTTGCTAGACTTAGAGGTGCTGATGGGGTTGGTAACTACATTTACTGAAAAGATGCAGGTCGCGCAAAATACAATTTTTGTTTTCATTCATAAAAATGTGGGTATTCTATTTAGTCAATGAGAGTTTAGTTGAAGACGGAACCGCGTTAAGCCGCAACCACCATTTGCTCGCCACTGCGGTTCGTGTTGCTTGTTTACTTCCGCGGGCCGTCTCCGGCAGCCATAAGCACTTTCAGTCGCTGCAGCCGTATCTGCTGCGCGAGCACCGGCGATAATATTCCGGCTGTTCGCGTGGCGGTCATCATTGCTGCCGCAGCCACTACTCACCTTGCCACAGCTGCGAATCGATGTCAGCATCAGAGGGGCTTCTACCGCTCGCATTGCCTTCTCGTCCATTGTCGTCGTTTTCACGACCATCGCCGTAATGTATACTACCGAATGCGTCTATTCCATTGTTATGAACACACCCGGGAGCGCAGCTAAAGGTCTTTCAGCGGCTGCAGGCCTTTGATAGGGATCCTGCGTTACGAACTGAGCTCGGGGGACGAAAACAATGCACAACCGCGTAGAAAATCATTTTCAGAAAATCGATCTCAGCAGTATCCCTTGTCAGGGGGATACACTATACTTCATTCCCCAGTAACCTCTAACAGTATTAATTTGTACTTTCTTTCACACTTACAAGAAAACGAGCATCAAGAATGTGCTTAGTGTAGGTTAATCGGAATTTTGGTTTCTTGCCTGACTCTCTGCTTTCAACAGTCTGGGTAACCATACGAGAAAGTAACAGGAAATGTCATAGAATTGCGCATGGAAATAAACAAATATATAATTTACTCCAACATTTTATAATTGACGGCTAAATTATTTAAGGACTAAATTCATCATTTAAATGTTCAGATATAAAAAATTGTTGCTGTCATTGGAAATCCAGGGAAGCCTTAAGGATATTTTTTATTGTCTCTGACATTTTATAGCTAAGCGAAAATTGTGCATATAATTTTACTAACCTCATCGATTTAATTTAAAAATTCTGCGATATTACCACACATGTTTGGACTAAATGTATTCCAATGTCTATTTGCACTATAAAAGGCGCAGTTTAGAATGCAAATCTTTAAATATAGAATGTTAATGACCAATTAACAATGTTTACGAAATTAATTCTCTTGGTTGTGAGGTTAAGTAACAGGTAATTGGAATTGGTCAATTGTTAGATTCAAACGTTTCTTATAATTCCTATAAAAGACGTTCCTAATCAGACGCATCCTTGGACTGCACCCACAGCTACCTGTCGCAAACGGCTTCAGGGACGGAGCGGACGTGGGTCACATTGATGTAAAAAAATCAGAAGTATTAAAAACCTCTGGCCTCTATTCGTATTATTGCTTGCCTTCTTTATTACTCACTCTTGTACGCATGGTTGCATTGAAAGATGTTCTTTTTGGGCCACTCTGTAGAGCAAAAAACAGGATAACTCTGAACCTACTTCGCTCTGGCAACTTCTTTAAAAGAGACTATGTATTTTTTGCAGTGCATTCAGCTCTTTGCGGTCTCCTTTCGCAGCTCTAGGTCCCGTTCTGCCAGTCGATCCGCTTCGCAGCCACCGACAGTGTTCGGCAACTCCGCCTGCCCCCACCGCCGCCGCCGGCCTGGCTCTGTGTGCGCCGCGACCCGCCTAGTCGCCCTGTAATCTCCCCGGGCGGGCGTGGGCGTGTACCACGTAGAACACCCCGCCCCCAGCCTCCCCCACCATTGCGTCCTTCCCGTGCCCGCCATAGCACCCTACGCTCCCACCCCAGCCCCCGTCACTACCCTCGACTCCTTCATTGTCGTCCCGTTCGCCCGCCCGTTCGCTCGCCCGTTCGCCCGCCCGTTCGCCCGCCCGTTCGCCCGCCCGTTCGCCCGCCCGTTCGCCCGCCCGTTCGCCCGCCCGTTCGCCCGCCCGTTCGCCCGCCCGTTCGCCCGCCCGTTCGCCCGCCCGTTCGCCCGCCCGTTCGCCCGCCCGTTCGCCCGCCCGTTCGCCCGCCCGTTCGCCCGCCTGTTAGCACGCCCGTTCGCCCGCCCGTTCGCCCGCCCGTTCGCCCGCCCGTTCGCCCGCCCGTTCGCCCGCCCGTTCGCCCGCCCGTTCGCCCGCCCGTTCGCCCGCCCGTTCGCCCGCCCGTTCGCCCGCCCGTTCGCCCGCCCGTTCGCCCGCCCGTTCGCCCGCCCGTTCGCCCGCCCGTTCGCCCGCCCGCCGTTCGCCCGCCCGTTCGCCCGCCCGCCTGTTCGCTCGCCCGCCGTTCGCCCGCCCGTTCGCCCGCCCGTTCGCCTGCCCGTTCGCCCGCCCGCCCGTTCGCCCGCCCGTTCGCCCGCCCGTTCGCCCGCCCGCCCGCCCGCCCGTTCGCCCGCCCGTTCGCCCGCCCGTTCGCCCACCCGGTCGTCCGCCCGCCTGCCGCCTGTTCGCCTGCCCGCCCACCCCTGTTCGCCCCCCCCGTTCGCCCCCCCCCGTTCGCCTCCCCGTTTGCCCCCCGTTCGCCCCCCGTTCGCCCCCCCCGTTCGCTCGACCGTTTGCCCACCCACCTGTTCTCCCATTCGCTTTCCTGTCCCCACCCCCTTCCTTGCCACTGCTCTTGCTCTCACCCCACCCCACCTCGTCTCCCGTCCCCACCCTAGCTCCCTTCGCTCCCGTTCGCACTCCCACCCCCACCCCCGCCTCGATCCCGCTTCCGCCACAGCCCACGGCTCTGCCCTCACCTCCCTCTCATTCTCGTCGCCGCTCGCCCGCCCGCCCTCTTCCCAGTCCCCCCCCCCACTCGTAACATCTCCCTCGCTCACACCCCTGCCTCCATCCTCGTCCTACGCCTTCTCTTTCCCGCTCCAGCCCTCGCTCCCTACCCTACCCTCGCCTTGTTCCCACTCCCGGCCCAGTTCCCGTCGCTGTCCTCCCCTCGCCCTCGTTATTATTCCCGTCTTAATCCCGTCTCCACTCCCAACCCCCAGCCTGCTCCCACCTCTACTCTCGTCCCCGTCTCCATCCTAACCCACATTGCTCCCTCCCTCACTGCCAACACCACCTCACCCCGCCTCGATCTCGCCCCAGCCTTCGACTCCACCCCCTGTCACTACTCTCGGCTGGCCGTCGTTCTAGTCCTCGCCCTCCCGCCTCACCCCCGACCCGGCGCTGGCCACCGCCCCGCCCCCGGCGCCGTCTTCATTGAGCAGCGAGGCACGCTGTGTCCGGCGCCGCGGCCGTCCGCTGAATGCCACCCGCCGCCGCCAATGAACCTCCCCCGACGCTGCTGTCCCCGCCCTCGCCGCCGCCGCCGACCCCGCCCCCACCCCTGCCCCTGCCGCTGCCTCTGCCGCAGCGCTTGCTCGCACGCCGGATCCCGCCGTGTGTTTGATGTGCTCGCGCCTCGTGGTGGGAGGGGTGGGCCCGCGACACTCGGCGGTTTGGACTGCGTGGGAAATAGTGCATGGCTCATTGTACACGACATTCCATGTGTATGGGAGAGGGATGTGTCAGCTGCACAGATCATTCGGCGACAGTCTTAATGAAGTATGCTCTATATACGTGATGTTTGACACAGTTTAGATACTTATTTTTTTAATTAATTTTAGACTCTGTATAACATTATTTTAATAAGATCTATAATATAATTAGGTATTTGAAGATCATTTAGAGGCTGTAAGTTATACGTATCGGCCTAATATGCTTTGTATTTTATTATAGGTACATACCTTACTCTTTTCTGGGTGAATATCTCCATCAAACTATTGTGTTTGTTGTTGTCTTGGAATTGTTATTAAGGATTATACTCATTTCCCTTTTTCAAGCAATAGTCTTAGTGATTACCTATACCTGCATTTCTGCATCTATAGGCTTTATAGTACAATAACATTTACAAAATTCTCTTCTCTGACAACCTTTTTATGTGAGACAACCAACAGTTTGTACCAGTTTGTTCTTTCGTTTCAGATCCTTTCTATTCGGAATCCATTTATTGTTTTCAACTTTATTCCGTCTTTGGGATTTTCCAAATCGTAAGAACCACTTCAATCACTTCACATATTTAAAATGTGTGAAGTGGATGTAGTGACAATGTAAGGGAGAAACATTGCATTGTTGATGCTCCCATTCTTTGCCTGTCAGCTTCTCTGTGCACCATTTCACTTTTAAACAGTATCTTTAAAAATACCCACCATTATATCATAAAGACCTAAGTTTCAATACTTAGCGATTAAATTGTATTAATTGTTTCTATAATGTAATATTCATATGAACATTTATTACATTGCCTGATCCCCTTGAATTTGCGAAAATTATTTATATTTTATTTCATCGTGATGCTTTAGATCTCCGTACGTTTACATGAATATTAAACCTGTATTGATTTCGCTCGCCTTTTCTTCGAACTTTTGTACCCACAGTGTAGGAGATTTGGCGCTCGCCGGAATGCTAGGTTATTCTCGAAGCAGCCATTTTGCGTGTTTGATATCTAAGCAAATCGAACTGAGTTACGATGTTCCGGACTGAGTAACGGATTTTTCACGAACACTCGTTTGGCTCTTGGCTCGAAGAAATTTAAAGAGAAACACCTACATTTTCATTGTTTCGATGTTGCTCTTTAAAGAAGAGAGATTCATTTTATGGATGAACGTTTTATTACCATAAATAGCATTGAATAAAATAAGCGTATGATTTCGAAGTATAAAGTACATTGTTACGAAGTTAATTTCAGAATATGACTATCTGAATAATTTATGTATAGAAGTTGGTAACAGCGTGTTTCACTTCTCACTATTACAACACTTCCGGGGCACCATTCGGGACAAATAGAGCAAATGGAGCTTGGACGCAGTTGGAACTACAGTTGAAGAAGTAATAATTTGTTTCGAATCCTTGAACATTCTAAGTCAGTTCTCAAAAATATGTTGTTGTTGTTGTTGTTGTTGTTTTTGTTGTTTTTGTTGTTGTTGTTGTTGTTGTTGTTGTGGGGGTGGTGGTGTGTGTATGTGTGTGTGTGTGTGTGTGTGTGTGTGTGTGTGTGTGTGTGTGTGTGTGTGCGCGCGCGTGCGAGCATTGGGTGGGGGTAGTTGGGGTTTTAAAGCCCCGATACTGGTTTAATAGCTCTTTCAATTCAATTCGACAAAATGAATTCATTATAAATATATTTCGACAGATCATTTTAGAATATTCAGAAAAAATTCTATATACAATTTGTTATTGAGGCATTTGTCACTAATGAAGGTGAAACACCTAGGGAACTACTACACTACCTTTACGGCACAACAGATATCGTTACGAGTTAATTCACCAAATTGACGATAATTGAACCTAATTTATGTTGAAAAATATTCTGACATTTCTTAAAAAAAACACACTACAATATTATTTTTTCAAACAATTTATTAACTTGATGTTTCGTCCCTAATTGGGGTCTTTTTCAAAACATCTAGTAATAAAAGATGATACAATCAATTCATGGAGATGAAATCAATACAATTTGTAAAACATTATAAATAATAAAATAGAAGAAAATAAAACTAAAATAATAAAACAAGTTATGGTTAATCTTGGGCCCAGGTTTGTTAAAATTACTTTGTAAAACGTTTTAAACAGGTGGCCTTTAATATAAAATTGTTGATAATATAAAAACACAGGACTAGAGAAGAGAACTGATTAACGTCAATTGGGTCAAGTGGTATGAAAGAAGACCTTTTTAAATTGTCTCAAGTTCGTCAGACTTTATATATGTATCGACCATGTCGAAGTATGAAACAATAAACATAACTCTGAGAACTGATCACCATGTCGGGGCCAAAATTACAGTTTTGACTAATTATTGATGGATATGGACATGAGTAACAGTTTCAGACTGAAGTGACAGAAGTATGACTTACTGCAATAAGGGAAGATGTGTGTAGAGAAAGTGTGTATAATATGATAGATGATATGATAGATATAATAGATAGATAGATATGATAGATATAATAGATGTGTATAATAAAAGTGAAAAGAGAAAGTATACGAAGTGGCGCGTAATATAATGGAATGACATGAATAAAAAAATTAAATATATAATTTATCTGGTAGGAAAGTAAAAATATAGTAGAATAGAAGTGAAATAGAGAGCCGATAAAATTTACTGTTAAACATAACCAGTGGAACTGTTGAAAGAAAAAAGAAAGTAAATTAAGATTGTAAAATAGGGTGAAATCATTTAGTTTCTAGTCATTTATTTGTAGGTTAAATGTGTGAGTGTGTGTGTGTGTGTGTGTGTATGTGTGTGGCGAACCAAGCAACTGTGTATGTTTAAAACTTATATACAATATTAACTTGTATCGCACAAATTAAAACTTTGAAACTAGTGGTGATACAAGAGTACATGCTTTCTTAAATTATTGGGAATTAAGAAGTAATATTATAGAATTGTAATTTATATCCAATATTTCAGTCATCACTCCAAACCAATTCCAACGAAGCGCTTGCTGTGAAAATCTACACTTGTATTGGCAGCCAGAAACAGACATTTCTTCCTTCTACAAAAGAAGCAAACATGAATAAACCATAAGAATATTCGCAGTGCTATATACAGACAAGGAAGAATATTTTCTTACAAGATTACGTCGATTAAATGGAAGTGAACTACCAACTTTTGAGAGATTATACTATAATACACAATCGAACATTTTTAGCGTAAAGAATTCTATAAATTAAACATCTTTAGATGAAGGTCATTCAATATAATGCTTTATAAATGCATAAAAATAAGGTTAAAAATTCAACTAATTTAATATTTAAATGTTACATCTGGAACACAATAGAAACGTTTGTACGAAATTATTTAAACCAAATATATTATCACAAATTCAGCAATCAAATCCTACGTTGTATACAGCGACAACCATTGCAACTTAATAATGAAATTAAATCACGCCAATGCAGCATAGATTAAGATTGGAATCTGGAGCTCTGAAACAGTGACAGTTCCCTAACGTGTTAGTGAAAACATGTTTTCTACTACTAAATGTTTTAATTTGACGCAGATTACGCATTAATTAGGAAAGGTACTGAAAAATTATGATGCGTGTACCTGATAGACAGATTCGTTCGGAGTGCTTGATTTCTGATCGGTGTATCGAAAATTTGTTATACTTGTATTTTAATACTTAGTGACGTTTAATAGTAGTTTATGCAATTAGATTATAATGTTAAGCTTTATTGCATGAGTACATGTTTTGAAAACGAGCGACGTTAGGAGTGAGTTTTCAAATTTGTACGAATACAATAAAGCAACATTATAAACGAGTTGCATACGCTACTTTTTTGTATAACAGCATTATAAATTTACAAGAGAATCAAACTTAATTTCGCGAAACAACTTTTTTCTGACGTCTCAGGTGCTTGACATCCAACGCCCTCTGGAAATCATATTCAAGATGGCATTGTTGACATCCGTGCGAGAAAACGGTGGTCGGCTGTTCCGTCTTCTACCTCCCCACGATTCTCTCGCTACTATTGGCTGAATGTGTGATGACGTCATGTCGCGTTTAATAATGGCGATGACGTCATGTAGCGTGCGATAAAATACTGGATTATGCACGATTCGGGGTATCGAAAAGGGTCGTTTATAATGATGGTATACAAAAAGAATATATGTTGTCCTAAGAACGTAAAGTACAGACGCGCTTGCACAACCTTACGAGTTGTCTCGCATAAATCTGTTTTTAGAAACATTTCTCTTCAGAAATACACTCTAACTGGAGCATGTTCCCCGTAATGCCAACCGCATGTCGCAAAAGTTCACTTTTACCCGAATCCCTCCTCCTCGCCCCCCCATTCCACCCCGTTCGCGAAACGATAGGGAATATTTGAACAGTCGGCGTGCCGCAGGGACGTGTTTGGCGCAGGAGCATAAAAAGGAATATCCCTCGTGTTATAGGCGAATATTCCAAGTGCGGCGGCGCGTCGGGCGCAGCGAAAGATAAGTTAAGGCCGGTGATTCGGAGATGGGAATGGAAACGCGCGTAACGACATTATCCGCGGCGGGCAGGCGAGCGCCACCGCCACCGCCTCCGCCAGCGCCACTGCCGCGCCGCCGTGGCGAATAAATCGCAGCGCCGGGGCCCCGTAAAAGAATTTGCCAAACGGCCGAGGACCCCTCCTCCCCTCCTTCCCCACCCGATCTTCCTCCCCGGGGCGCGGTCGCACGTCTACCCGGGCTATCAAAGAGACGTGCTAGTTGGAGCCGGCACGCGGATGATCCCGCCGAATATCTCCCCGGTCGGCCGGTCGGTCGGCGGCGACACAATTTATTAGCTCCAAAATATATACGGGCGACTGTCTATATAGAAAAGGGCGTTATATAAATCACGCACTTTTGTGATATCTAAAACTCATATTTATTGATTTCGAGTTTGCCTCACAAAGCGAAAGAAATAAAACGCGGGCGTGGAGGCTGCCGGGACGCGGGGTGCGGAGGTGGCGTGGGTCTGCCCAGCCCGGCGCAGGGCGTTCTGCCATCGCCCAGGGTTAAAGCTGCTGGCGGCAGGCGACTCTGCGAGATCCTGCTCACGCGACATGCTACTAGAGACAGGACTGGATTTGGAGTGCTAGGCACAGTGATGCTGGGGGACTTTGCGCCTTTTCATTTTGCATTGTTGTCTATAAGTAACACACAACCTTTAAACCAGCGTGAATAAAATAATTCTCTTACTTATATATTTAAAAAAATGTAAGATGAACTGCGTACGTGAAGCGTTGTACATCGTTGAGAAAATCCATCTTTTAGATTACCTCAGATAACACAGATTGACTGAAACCTCATCACTTTATCTCAGGAAGAAGTACTAGGTACTTCTTCTCGACATTGTGGTGCACTCACATGAATGTTATTAATTTGTGCACCAATTTCATTTGAATTGTTCTTTGTGTGTCATTTGATCCCTCTTAAAATGATACCAACTTCGTGAACCTTCGCGGAGAGCCCTTCTGAGAATATAGCGTCAACACGTTTGCCATTCAAGGAGATGTCAATGGTAAAGACACTGAAAGGAACTCCTTTTGCTTTGCAGGTGGCATACGTTACTCACGCGAGCGTCGCGTAAGTTGCTTTTTCTTAAGACAATGTCTGTTCGAAACGTAGGTTACATTAATAGAAAAATGTGTAAAGAGAAAATGTGATGAGATGTGAATGACGTTTGAACCCTTTCCCTAGCTCTGGCCACGAGTTTAATGACACTAATAAAAGTTGTTTGACGTCAAAGCCAAATGTAATAATTATAAATATTAATTTTATCAATGTTGCACAATTCGACAACCATTACTTTTGTAATGCTGGTAAACCGTAATGTGAATGAATTGTTTTTTAATGTTTTTATTTTTATAGTTTTTACAAATTTTTAGATTTTTACATTTGTTTACATTTTTAAATATACAAGTTTTACAAATCATTTAGCCTAATTAACTATTTTATAGAAATTCGTTCTCACATTTCTGCTTTGGCATTTTACTTTTAATAGAAATCCAGTATTTCTCTCTTATCCTTGTCCCTTCTCTTTTTTCTGAACAACTTTCGTTTCGATGTGACTCAAGTGTAAATTCAGACACTATATAGTGAAGAGAAAAGAAAACACTTTCCATTCATCGTATTTCACATCTCTTTACCTTTATCTTTCCCGTTGTATCATCTATTCTCATTTTACGAGTTACCGCCCCCTCCACGCATTTCTTGACTTATCATCGCCTTTAGTCATCGGTCTCATCCGGGCACCTCCTTCCTGCTTGCCTCACGCCCGCTCTAGCTGCCTCCACAGGCAGCGGCTCTTAAAAGCCCGCTTTTTTTCTTCGCCACAGTCCGGCCTCATCGAGGCGCTCCCTCCCTCGCCCTCCTATTCACACCCTCCCCTCCCACCTTCGTTTCTCTCCCCCCACCCCGCCACCCCGCCCCGCCTCCTCGCAGCTCGTGCGAATTACCCGCTCTCGTCCAACGCTCCGCACAGATTGTCTTTTTTGCCGCCCGTCGAGGCGCGACCTTTATTTACCACCCTCCACCGCATCGCGCGCTCTCTCCATTCTCTCCCTTCCTCTCTCTCTCTGCCTCTCTCGGCGCCTGGAGGTTGGAAATATATCATTATAATTATCAGTTCACAATCGCCCTTGTCAATGCCCGCGTACGGCACCCAGCGCGATCTGTCTCTTTCGGCGAACGTAGCCCGCGGTCCTTGATGGCGGCGGCGGCCAAAATACAATCTGTTAGATGTTCCCTTCATTATACAAGACGAATCGATGAAACGTAATTTCCTAGCACTGATCGCGACTGCACGGAAAGTAATTCAATCCGCGAGCGCTATCGGTCGCGTCCAGGGTGATGTATGCAAGGGAACCCCCTGCGTCCATTTGTTTCTGAGCCTTCCGCCTCCGCCCCCGCCGCCGCCGATCAACTCCCGCCAATCCGCGCTGCGGCCGCCGCCGCCGCCGCCGCCGTCCTGCCGCGCTTCAATTACGGTTGGTGATTTGGGTATTAGATCAATTTTTTGGCTAAATGACAACGTGAGGATGTTTATGCAAGTGTAGATCTTCCTGGTGGGCAGTAAATTTTCCCATTCTCTTTCTCAGTTAATCTTCAGATTTCCATACGTCTTTTTACCAAATAAGTGTCAATGATTTTCTTTCTTCGCCTGTTTGCCAATAAATAACTTTCGTTGGGACCATTTATTGGTATTTCATCTTTCTAATCGTTGAACGTATTGATGCAGCTTTAAATGAAGTTTCCTGAAAGGATAGTAAATTCCATCAGTGCAAGAGTGTAAAACGAATACGAAAACTCTTTCGGGTAGGATAAACCGACCTGATGTTGCAAATATGTTGGGGCATTATATATTTTTGAATGTGAAAATATCTATATTACATTGTGTTGGCAGATAAGAATCAATTTGCAGAATATTTAATAACATATACTGATATTTCTACCGCAGCTTTCTGTTTCGAAAAATACTTTAAAAAGTTAATGGAACGGTTAATCAAATATATTTGCAAGCATACAATACAGCCAGGCTTGAGTTATGATATCTCGTTTTCTTTATTAGTAATGATTCTAAATACGATGTCTTTTGCAATAAAAATCACAATAAAATACAATAAATGCCACAATATTTTGGAATCACAATATAATATAATAAATATCAGCTAATGAATGTTTGAGGCAACATTATTGAAAATATCTACTACACAACTTCATCATTCACTAGAGCTTATTAGCAACTCCAATTTTGTCTAACTTCATTATAATGTTAACATTAACAAGTTAAACAACCCGATTTCAATTTTCAAGTGTTAACTTTAAAAACTATTTGTTGGCATTGGATGAAAAAAGATAAATCATGTATTACTGTAAAATATTTCATTAATCATTTTAATTACATGCTTAATTAAAAAATGACACTGATAGTATAAAAATATACACTGTGTAAAAATTTAAATGCGTTCAGCTAGAATACTGCTGCTCTGAAACTTCAATTTTATCGTACTTGCTTTCTCGGGCAGCAGGTATGGAGACTGAAGCGTGGCTACCTTGTATTACTACTACGAATACCGCTGTGGAAGGTCCCTCTACTTAAGCGCGGAAGTGATTCCTGGACTCTTGTATGCGAATCACCAAGCTAAATAATTGGGACTCTCTCCTTGGACGTCGTTAGAAGAATTATTTCCCCTGGAGCTTTTTCCAGCCGGCAGTCGATAACCCTTTACGTCCCGATGGGACGCATATTCGATCATTTACTAGATACCAACACACGTGCGGGCTCCTCGGATCTGGGGTCAGCAGAACTCGAGGCCCTCCGCGACAGTACACACATCAGAGACTAGGGACAACAACCATGCCCAAGGCGGGACTCGAACCCGCGACTCTTCGGATCGAAGCGCTGAGTCGGTACACGCTCTTAGCCATCTCGACCATTTAGGTCGGCCGTTAGAAGACTTTGCTTAACCGAATTCTCCAGGTTGGAAACCGATATGAGTTATGAGATACCTTAAGGGTCTAAAAGTAATGGAAAATTTCATACTTAATGACAGTAACATTCTGTATTTGGATTTGCTCTTGAAAAACTTCTTAAACATCGACAAGCTTTTCCAGATAATTCGCAAAATATTGAAAAAATCATTTGCTAAGACGATACATCGAAAGAAATTGTGACCTCATTTCACACTTCTTGAAAATAGGTCACCGTTTCCTGATAAATTACAACAAATCGAAAATATTTCTATAGTCCAAATGATTTACACAGAAATAAAAATAAGGGCTCCTGACATATTTCTAAAAAACAGAAAATAGTTCTTAATATTTTGCAACATATTGAAAACAATTTGGTTTTAATATTAGCAATGAAGCTTCACTGCACCTTTCACTACACCGAAAGGAAAATGTGTACTCCTGAAACACTCCCTAAAAACCGGTGACTGTTTTCCGATATATTGCCACATACCGAAAAATTTCGACTTGAATGTAGAGATATACCGAAAGGAAAATGTCAATATCTGAAACACACCTTAAAAAACTAAAGTTTCCTCGAAATATTGCAAAATTTTGAAAAAAAAAGCGAGTTTCTTGAATACTTCTCCAAACGCGAATAATATTTTAATGATCAAGCTCAGATTAACAATAAACTCTCTATTTCATCCTTGCGGTATGCCGAAAGGAAAATATGGGTGTGTATTAGCTCTCCCGCTGCCACTCCCAATTGCGACCGCAGCTCCCTCGGACGCGCCGCGTGCTTGCCTGACCTCGGCCGCGACAGCGCGGGCGCGTGCGAAATATCGACTCTCGATAATTGCAGCGGGAATTAATCAACTCGCATAAAGTCATTCCCCCGACGAACGACGGGAAAAAAAGTCTTGTTCTGTTTTTGTTCCCGCCCGATCGAACGCGCCGCAAAACGAAGTGGAGAAGCGCGGAGATGTGCCCCGGAAATAAAAACGTCAATCACAATAACAATAAATTGGTCATGCAGCGCGAGCCCTCGGTGAGCGGCCCGGTCCGGTAACGCTCTTCGTCGGGCGCATTACGCGGCTAATGAAACATTGAGTTGCTTTGGGTCTCGGACGCAAGGAATGGCGAGCGAGCGTTGATATGCGCGGATCTCGGGCCACAAAGTCTGCTGTGTGCGAGAGAAAAGCTGCCAACAAAGCGGTGAGGCGGTGATTGTGATGGAGTTCACAGTGGTGGTGGTGGTGGTGGTGGTGGTGGTGGTGGTGGTGGTGGTGGTGGCGGTTCTGCTGCTGCTGCTGTTGCCCTTGGCGGTAGTGGGGGTGGGGTTGGCGATGGAAGTGGATGTCGATGAAGGCAGCTGTAGCAGTAGCTACGTCGTCTCTGGCAGCGGCTGTGTTGGCTGTCAGGGACGATGACGACTGTATCATGGCAGTGGCGTCTGTGTCAGGGGCGGTGATAACTGTCAGTGCCAGTAATGACTGTGTTGGGGCTGTGACGACTGTTTCGGGGGCTGTGGCGTCTGTGTAGAGGACTGTGGAAGACTGTGCCGGGGGTTGTGGTAACTCGTCTGGGGCTGTGGCGACTGTGTCTGGGACTGTGTCGACTGTGTTTAGGACTGTGTCGACTGTGTCTGGGACTGTGTCGACTGTGTCTGGGACTGTGGCGACTGTCTGGGACTGTGTCTGGGGGCTATGACGACCCGTGTCGGGGATTGTGACGACCTTGCCGGGGGCTGTGACGAACCGTGCCGGGGGCTGTGGCGACCTGTGTCGGGGCTGTGTCCACCTATGTCGAGGACAGTGACGAATTGTGTCGGGGAGTGCGACGACTGTATCGTGGGCTATGACTGTTACGGGCAATGACGACTGTGGTGGTGTGGGACGATGTGATAGAGTCGGTGACGAGTGTGGCCAGGGCGGTGACATTTGTGTCTGGGTGTGACGACTGTGTCTGGGTGTGACGACTGTGTCTGGGTGTGACGACTGTGTCTGGGTGTGACGACTGTGTCTGGGTGTGACGACTGTGTCTGGGTGTGACGACTGTGTCTGGGTGTGACGACTGTGTCTGGGTGTGACGACTGTGTCTGGGAGTGACGACTGTGTCTGGATGTGCCGACTGTGTCTGGGTGTGACGACTGTGTCTGGGAGTGACGACTGTGTCTGGGTGTGACGACTGTGTCTGGGTGTGACGACTGTGTCTGGGTGTGACGACTGTGTGTCTGGGTGTATTTGACGACTGTGTCTGGGTGTGACGACTGTGTCTGGGTGTGACGACTGTGTCTGGGTGTGACGACTGTGTCTGGGTATGACGACTGTGTCTGGGTGTGACGACTGTGTCTGGTGGCGGCGACTGTGTCTGGGTGTGACGACTGTGTCTGGGTGTGACGACTGTGTCTGGGTGTGACGACTGTGTCTGGGTGTGACGACTGTGTCTGGGTGTGACGACTGTGTCTGGGTGTGACGACTGTGTCTGGGTGTGACGACTGTGTCTGGGTGTGACGACTGTGTCTGGGAGTGACGACTGTGTCTGGATGTGCCGACTGTGTCTGGGTGTGACGACTGTGTCTGGGAGTGACGACTGTGTCTGGATGTGCCGACTGTGTCTGGGTGTGACGACTGTGTCTGGGAGTGACGACTGTGTCTGGATGTGCCGACTGTGTCTGGGTGTGACGACTGTGTCTGGGTGTGACGACTGTGTCTGGGTGTGACGACTGTCTGGGTGTGACGACTGTGTCCGTGGGTGGAGTGGTAGGTTGGCCACGTTCGTGGCGGTGGTGCTGGCGGCGGTGGCGGTGACGGTGGCGTTGGCACTGGCGTGTGTGGTGGCTGTGGTTGGGACTGTGAAGGTGGCGGTAGCGGTTGCAGCCAACGATTCAAGCGCCGCTTCTGCCGCTTTCGAGAGTTGTATTTTATCGCCTCGATTCGCCCAGAATGGGGAATCGACGTTTCGATAATAACTAACTGCTCCGAAATTCGCAGCGCTCTCGTCTCCGCGCGCGTCTGTTCTGAAGCTCTCGCTAACTCGTCGCTGCCAGTTCTGCGCCGCGCCAGGAGCCTGTCCGATGAAAGAACGGTCTCTCATTTGAACGTATTCTTTTCATCTTCATTCCGAAACCTACTCGGGCGTTCAACTCAAACTAAATTCCCTTTTTGTTCCTTCTCGCGTGATATTTATACGCGATGCTTAAAAAGTGTAGACACAAGACCGAATCTATATTCTGCAGACTCATATGGTCATGTATTTACTTTTTATATTGCTTATTTTTAATGATTAATTAAATTATATTTCTTTATATATTGTACGTTGACATTTAAGCATTAGCGTGTAATCTTATATTAAAATGAACACGACAAAACTGATCAGTTTACTTATAGATTACTTAATTTGAATGTAGATATTTAGTACACATCTTTACGATTGTGAGTCCGCAAATTGAATCTCCCGAAGCAATATACAAGAAAAAAGACGGACCACATCAAATTTCTTAATCACCATTGAAATGATTGTGATTACGAAATTTGGTGTGGTTTTATAAAGGACTTTTATGAAAAATGTGAAGGATGTGAACAAATATAGTTGTCTATAATACAATGAAGCCTTATTTTTGTATTAAATCGATGCATAAATAGACAACTCGTATACCATATAAAATAAATATAAGAAAGTAAAAGTCAGATGAAGAAAGTAGACGGTATTTTTGAATATTTTACATGTTCATGATATGTTTATGAATATGACGTCATTTATTTGCTAAAACCTTACCAAAAATTACAAACATCAAACAATCAATGCTAATTATTCTCAATTTTTTTCATTTGCCATTTGGTCAATTCGTCATTTAGTTCACTCACAATTATATTACTTCAATAAAGGCTGCTATATTTAGCGGAAGTTCTGCTAAAACTCTCACCTTGGGCTATGAAATGTCTCCTGTTCTAACTTTGGAAATGAAGCTCACAAGAGACGTCTAAAATTTCTGAAAATATCCTTCTTAATCATACCTGACAGACTTCTGGGATTGTATTACTTCATTTTGAAGCACTCTGTAAATTCATCTCGTGTTACATTTTAAACCTTCCTTTATATAATGAACAAGCAGATAATTACGAAAGTACCAAATTCATCTACTGAGATGTAGTTTCTCGAATCTGTTCGAGCTCTATTATTTAGTGATTTCCATCTAAAAATCTTTGGAGTGAAAGTACTTAATTTCTATTACTATTTTTGTTCCATTTCTGTTTTTTCTTTTATTTCTTGCTTGCAAAGTCAAACTGCTGTTTTTTGGAGTCGGTTCGTTCTTATTATTGGTTTATCCCCATTTTTTCATTTTTGAAATCCCATCACATTTCTGCTTCTCCGTTGCATCCTCATTCCACCGTTCTTTCTCTCGATCTTCCCCACCTCCTCCTTCCTCCTCCTTCCTCCTCCCCAAAGCTGCCGCGTGGCGCGGTGAGCCGGCTGCATGGGGTAGGGGAGGGCGTCCTTGCCGAGCCAATCGATTAACCTCGAAGGTCGCCGCGCAATCGAGAGTGCTTTAGCCAGCGGGTGTGTGGGTGGGCGAGGGGGGGCGGCGCCCGCCAAAAACAAATTGAGATGGAGCGGCGCGTCGCCCCGGGTCGCCGCACCCGCGCGGAAAGCGCCGCTAAGAGCCCGGCGCGCGCGCCCCGCCCGGAACCTGTCGGCGATTTGTTGCTCGCGCCGCCCCTCCACGCAGCCCGGCCACCTCGCCCCGCCGCCCCGCCGTGCCGCGTTGCCTCGCCGCTCCACTGCCGCTCCGCCTCGATACCCTTCCCCGCCTCGCCGCCCTGTCACTCCCTACGCTGCCTCGCCGCCTCACCACCCCGCCTTGTCCAGCCTCACTGCCCCGCCTACTCGCCTCGCCGTCCCGTCCCAACCCGTCCCACCTCACCGTCCCGTCCCGTCCCGTCCCGCCTCGCCGTCCAGTCCCGCCTCTCCGCCCCGCCCCACCTCGCTGTCCCTTCCCGCCTCCCCGTCGCGCCTCGTCGTCCCGTCCCGTCCCGCCTCGCCACTCTGCTTCGGTCGTCGTGGCTTAAGACCAACTCCGCCGCGGGAACCTGGGACAGTCTAATTGAGGCACAAATGAAGCCATTAAAACAAAAAACTCTTGTAGCAATTATTTTCAATTTGGATTTTCAACCTACTGACATACATACTTTGACATTTGAATTATAACGTGTGTATTGAAACGTTTGAGTACCTGAAGGCACAAGGGGTCTTGGTAAGGAGAAGTCAGTAATGGAGACCACATGTGAAGAAACGTTACTCATTTTCAAGATAAGTGGGGATTTATTAAATCCTCAAACAAAAAATATAACACACACTTAGTTAACCATATGAACCAAATCACAATTTGAAAGATCATTCCTATACCATATGTTAATTAATTATTTTGTTACCTTTCTTGATGGGATTCCTTTATGAAAATTAAGATCCGATTACTCTTTATTCAATTAACGGGCCCTCTAGTTAAATCTTACTAATACTTTAGCATAAAATTCATAATTACCTCCCATTTCACTTACATTAAATTTCCTTTCAAAATAAATTCTTATTCTAATTTTACATGTATTTTGCTTTTAATAAATACACGCTCCTCCGTAATCAACTACTAATTTTCTCTCGGTTAACCAATGTAGCAAGAAAAATTGGAGGTCTATTCAATTACATTAAATTCTTGAGTTCATAACTTAGCAGTATTGCTTTTCGTAAGCTTCTGAAACTAACATGCTCCTAGCGTCTTCACTCGACGCGCCGGAACAAATTCAGAAATACTTAACGTTCTTCTGTCGTCGGCTGTCGCCCCTTCCCTCCCGACGAAGGTCGAATTGCTCGCCGTAACGCCGTCGTACCTCCTGAGCGCTCTGCTTGCTGCAAACGGGCAAGATCGGCGGCCGCTCTACGCCTCCAGGAGTCCTCATGTGTAGCTCTCTTTACACGCAGCTTCGGATCTTCGTTCTTCTGCCTCAGCCGGTCGTCCTGTCTCAGCCTGTCGACACTCTAGAACGCGCCCTGATTTGCGCGCTAATTCACGGTCCTCCTGAGGACCCACACAAATCAGTTACGTCTCTCTCTCTCTCTCTCTCTCTCTCTCTCTCTCTCTCTCTATATATATATATATATATATATATATATATATATATATATATATAGGATGAGTCACGTAACTTTAGCATCTCCTGCAGTTTTAGAACGGTTGAAGTTATTGCAATGCAGTTTTCGCGGAAATGTATGAGGGAATGGGGCTAATTAACACATGCATTAATTTCTATTTTATCATTTGTATTTTTTGAGATATTGAGGTCACTTTAATTTTTTCAAATGGATCTATACATTTTTAGTCTATCATGACGAGCGTAAAAAGACGAATCCTATGAGATACATATTGTCGTATATTAGATATGAATTTTCTTGAGGAATTTTGATTTTGGGCGATTCGTATTTAACGGATATCGTAACGCTCCGTGTACGTGCTAGCAGGGCGATCCTGATTAGTGGACCCTTAAATTTAAAATATACGTTAAAAACGAGACGCAGAAAAATCAAAATTACCCCAAATAATTCTTATTTAACATATGATAATATGTATATGATTGGATTCGCATTTTTGTACTCGTCATGATTGACTAAAATGTGTGCATAGTTCCATTTTAAAAAGAAACAAAACTTGCTCAATACGATGGCTCTTTTTCGATCAAAGTGGAGATTACCATGATCGATATAAATTTTACATGGTGTATAGTGTTGCTTTTCCAAATCTCAGCTCTCAAAGTTCGCTGTCAATTACTGCAGTTTGCACTGCATCACGACACCCACTTTCCTGATTCCATGACTTTGTCACGCTTAACTCGAGTGGTGCAGTGAACAATGCTAGAAGTGTGATTAGTATAATGAACAGAACAAGATGGATTTTACCAGAAAGAAAGATGGAAAGAAATATTCAGACGCCTGAAATGAGGTTCTTGAGACCAGTAAAAGGATGAACTTTATTAGATAAAATAAAAAGTTAGGTAATCAGAGAAGAATTAGAAGTACTCCCATTAATAAATAAAGTACAAGAATACAGGACCCGATGGTCCCAACATCTACAAAGAATGAATAGTCACCGCATCCCGAAACAAATATATCACTACAGATCTCAGGGTAAAAGGGATGTCGGCCGTCCAAGATTGAGATGGCATGCTAAAGACGGAACTCTCTCCTAAACTCTTAAGAGATGATGATGATGATGATGATGATGATAAACAGAATAAGATTGTCTAGTCGGACGAATGAAGTTTCTTTTCGAGCTCAAATGATAGCAGTGTCATTGTTCGCCGACAAGGAGAGAATTGTGCCATTCACACGTGGCATTCGCACGCAACCCACTGGACCAACGGCGGGGCGATTTGATCTGGGATGTCATGTGGCACGGTACTTGTTTGCAAATTGCGTGCGTGGTACTATAGAAAGTGTCTCATACTTCACCAGTAATCTGCAGTATTCTGACCTTCCCAAATTGCCAAGCATCTCGTGTAACGCATTTAAGCACTATATATTAATTTTCATTCTGACCCGACGTATGCATGGAAACACAAACAAGGACCCTCAATTGTCCGCTTTTGACTTGATGATCATTGAAAATGTCTAGAATGTATTGAAATGCCGCGTGAAGTGGTATGATCGTTCATTAAAAATAGAGAAATGGATGCAAGTGAATCGAGTCTGGTTATCTAGACCCACCATTTATCCTTATTTGATTCAATATCTTCAGTCATACAGAAGGTTATAAAAGACAAATATGTTCACTGTAGATTAATGGATCAAAACACTCGACTTTTAAGTCAAATTATTTAGTTAATTTACGTATCCTATGAGTCGTAGCTCCAGACTCTTCAGATGTACTAATTTATTTGGAGATTAGTGTATTATAAATATTACATACTCATCATTACATGTTTTACTTTCTCGCCTTACTTGGTAAGAAGGAATGTATTGTAATCGTGCTCCTGAAAGCGGTGTTTTTTAACAGAAAAACCTCTTATTGCATGTCTCTGATAACGAAAATTGCATAAATCTTGTTCCCGTATGTAGTAAATTAGTACTTTTGTGTATCCTTCATACCGAAAAATCGAAGAGTCGGTTTGTCCGTCTCTGTCTCCGTCCGTCCGTCTACGGTCAACTCTAGCGCTTAAATCGCTCAGTCGATTTTACATGAAGTTATACTTTATATGAAGTCTTTACAACCTTTTTAAAATTTCTTGAAAATGGCTTCAAATTTTTTGTTTAAATTTGTTCTCGAATATATTAGCAATAAAAGCTTCAAAGAATGGCGCAGGTCTAATTTTCGTTGAAATATCTAATTTTTTGAAAATTGCAAAAGATCAAAATTTGTTCTGCGTCTTCCTGCAACTACAATATTGAAAATACAGATTTTCTTAAATTAAATCAAAAATATGAATACGTTTTGCTTAGCTTTGAGTGAAAATTAGATAATTTTTAAAGAACTATTTTCTTTAATTTTTCCACAGATAGAGCAAAGGACGCTTAAAAGATGGTGCAGATCAGATGGTTCATTGGTCTCTCTGAATTTCTGAAAATAGCAAAAGTTAGAAATTATGCGAGAAAGAATGTGCTATTGTATTCAGGTATAATTTTAGGATATGAAACTCGTAATTAAAAACAATTAAAAAATATTGCACGTTCCCAAAGGACTTTCTTTAAAGTCGAATACGTAGAGACACGTTGTTTTACGTTATTGAACGCTTGCCCCTTTTCACTCATCCTGCGTCAGAGTAGACTCGGTCCGCGTGCAGTTCAACTCGCTTTCTGCACGCGTTCTCATGCATTACGTTATCACAAGAGGCTTGAGCAGTAAATTCTTAACCTTTATCTTCCCGTTTTATTTATGCTTATATTCCTCCGCTTTAAGCGTGTTTGCGTATCACTTAGAACGTTTGATACTACTTAACCACTTATTGATCTTCGTGATAGCCTGAAGTGTATTTAACAAAAAGCATAACCAGATACTTAATGTTCTTGTTGATATCAAATCCAGCGTGAAAAGTTTTAGATTTTATCATATTTGAATTAGTAACTTATAGAAGGTTATAAAGAAAGTAAGTCATAAAATTAGTGTTTTATATTTCAAATGTTTATGTGAAATGATGATGAATGCATGTTTTGTTCATCAGTCTTTGCAGAGACTAGACTGCAATTTGCCTATTAAATTTAGATAGCTTGATTGTGTGCCATTTGCTTGCTGTATCTTCGCTCGCTACTTACCAGCGTATTGCAGCATTGCCCTTCTCCCACCAGCCGTGTGAACAGCTTCGCTTTATGGCTTAACAGCTTAAGACCCCTAGGAGACGAGCAATAAGCACTGGATCGTTGTTTAAATATTTACTCACATCATGACACATCTCTCCATATCTGCTCTATGTACATCCCTTTCCTAGTAAACGTGAATCTGTGTACTTGTAAGCAGTGGTTATATCCAAGTGTGATTAAGGTAGTGATTCAAATTACCTTCTATTTATTTATTGTCCATTTTTTATTCTTTTGCCATCACAACAAATATTAATGGAGATATGAGAAGGAAGAAAACTAATAATAAATAATTTAATGAAAAGCACGCAGGTATGCCAAAGATGGAAACATATATAAACAGTATTTACGTCATGTAAAATGAACATTTATGAAAGGAAGTTTGGATATTTATTTGCAATTTATTCATGAAGTTGCAAATCTACAGTGCTGCTTTAAAAGCTGACATTACGAACCATTTTCCAGGTGACAGTAATATGTAGGTCTAATCAGCATTAGAATAAAGGTAAATAAGCTTCTGCGATACAGTTGTAAATAATATAAAAAGTCCAGAATAAGTTGAATCATCTCTATTAAGAGGTCAGTTTATTCAGTATGTCTGATTATTCCAAGGCACAAGAATTAAATTGATAAACTCTGAGTGTAGTATTAAGAGAAAGGCGAAATATTAATACGTTCAGAGAAAAGAAAACTAAATGATTTCTATATACCTGGAAAAGGGAATGGAGTAATAGGTGGATTGTTAGAGTGAACCAAATCAATCGTGATACGAATAAATTGAAGGGAAATAGAAAAATAATCAATGCACAGTTTCTCTCAATCAAGAAAAAAGATATTAGTAGGGAAATATTGATATTAAAGAAGTACTAATAGGAAAGCGTGTTATTGAGATGGCAGAAAAGATTAATATTAATTTATAAAAAGTAGAAGATACGAGAGAAGAAATTTGAGAGATGATATGGTATTATAATAAAGAAGAACAAATAATATGTAAGAAAGGACAGATCCTTGGATACTTCAAGAAAGGCTCGAAAAAGTGAGAAAAAAGCAGGGAACAGAGACGCAAAAGAGGGCAAAGCAAGGTAGCAGGGATGCCCGAAAGAGCGACAAGGTTCGAGGAAGACGGGGGCCAGCGAGGTGAAGGGCCGCGGTGGCGAGTGCAGCCCCGGGCGACGGCGCCTGAGCGACGAGAATTTGCTGGCGAGCGGCGGAGCGCGTCTCTGGCGTCCGAGGAAGGGGCAGGGAGGGGCGGGGCGGAGTGGGGCGGGGCGGATTGGGGCGGGGCGGATTGGGGCGGGGCGGAGTGGGGCGGGGCGGGGCGGAGTGGGGCGGGGAAGCGCGAGGCGGAGAGGAGCAGGGCCGGGCGAGGGTGGGAAGTGGGGGGGGGGCGCCGAATCTGATAACGGCTGCTAAAAGCGAAGTCCCGGGGCTGCAGCGCTATCGGGCGTATTCAGCGCCGGACAGGTGGCAGGCTCGCCGGCCGGCCGGCGGACGGGGCGGGGTTGGGAGGGCGGGGCGGACAGGGAGAGGCGGTGCCGGTAATCCTGCTGATGGCGCCCTGAGATGGAGACGTCCGGTCTCTCGCCACGCGAACGTGCCGCCCCGGGCCAGACCCCCTCTCCCCGCCCTCGCCACTGTAGTGGAGCTGGCCGCTCTCAGCCCGATGCAGCTCTGAGCGAAGCCTCATCCTTCGGCCCCGCTCCCACAGCCGGCCGCCCTCCTCCGCGCACGCTCTCCGCCACGCCCTCCTGCTCTGCGTACACACCGCCCTACCTGCCCCGCCCATCACCTCCGCCCGGAGGCCGATCTGACTAAGCCGACGCTCATTCATACACTCACCTCCGTGACCAAGTGGGGACTTTCAAACGCTATTTTCGGATTTATTACAAGTTAGAACGAAATAAGTTTCAGTTGAAATGTATATGATAGGCAGACTAAATTTCATGAAACTACGCGCGGAAGTGTGAGGATTTAAGTAGGTAGCACTCTTATTGTGGCAACCGTATTACTAAACCTTTCATCTTTGCGTGGCAACGACCATGTCCTACGCGCCTTGCCGCTTGTCCGTTCCACTTTAGTTCACTGCATCCGGCCCACGCGAACGCATCCCTGATCTACACCAACCCTCGTCCGCTTTCCAACGTTTTTCGACCAGCTCGGCCCTCTTGACTTACTCTATTCCACTTTCTATCTTCTCCCGTTTTATTTCACCTTCTTTCGCTCGGGTGCAAACGCTTTGCATCTCGGGATCGGAGGCGGGCTTTGGGATCGCCTCCGGAGGAGCCGTCCCTCCCTCTGCCTGCTGCACCCTCCGGTGGCTGAAGGAAGGTGGGATACGGGGAGGGGCACGACAGGGTGAGGGCCGCAGTGGGGAAAGGATGGGGTTGGAGGCGGGGTTGGAAGCGGGGTTGGAAGCGGGGTTGGAGGCGGGGTTGGGTTGGCGGGGTTGGAAGGAGGCGGGTTGGAGGCGGGGTTGGAGGCGGGAGGCGGGGTTGGAGGCGGGGTTGGAGGCGCAGGGTTGGAGGCGCAGGGTTGGAGGCGGGGTTGGAGGCGGGGTTGGAGGCGGGGTTTGGGGGGAGGCGGGGTTGGGGGCAGGGTTGGCGGGCGAGGGCGCTTGCGATAGTGGCGGGCGCTGAGGAGGGGGCGAGGGCGGTGTCTTGGGCAGGGGCGGGACTGAAGGAGGTTGCAGGGGCGTGGGCGTGGGCAGGGCTGCGGTCGGTTCACGCATCCTGCGATAAGGCCTCACCTGCTGCTGGCGATCTCAATCCGGTCTGCGTGCAGGCAGGCGGTCTGCCGACTACATTGGGCGGAGATGTCAGGCGTGTTATTGGATTCGTTCAATAAGCTCCGGTGAAGGGAGCGCAAAGCCACTCGCCAGTTTAGTGGCTCTTCTTTGAATTGTTCCATCTTCCTTAAATGTACAACAAAATGACAGTTTTTGACAGAAATGACGGAAATTTCAGTACTTATTTTGTGATAGCGAGACTCGTGTAAGTCAAAAAAGAAAATAATTAATAAACTAGTGGTGCCAAACCAACACATACTATCTTGCCATTAGTAATGGTTATATATTACTATTTATACTACAAATTCTCTCCGAATTAACACATCTCAGTCATCAATTTTTGTAAAACTCATTTGAAATCATAGAACATTTGGTGCGAAAATTAAATTAAATTTTTCCAAGTAATGTCTGTTGCCAAAAAATCTAAAAGTAAGAAAAATGTTGTGGCTTTGAAATGTTGCTGGAAACACCAGAGTTTCTTCTCTATTTATTGCTGTAATCATATATCCCCGCACATTGTAAACGATTCTTTTCTGCCTTCCAAGGGGAACAGATCCTCCTAAAAAAAAAACCTGCACTCTAGAAAAAGCAGCAATTGGAGGAATTAAACAAAACACACCCGCTTCATCGCTCTCTCCGGAGAAATAATCATCCTCCAGGATGGCAAAAAAGATCCCTGAGGCCCCGGAGAGTCGGGCAGTCCGAAGCCCTGAAACGCGCGGTCATAATCGTTTCCCAGAGAACACAAAAAATTGTGTCTGTAACTGGAGATACAGTAGGTTCCCCAACCGCTCGCAGTTATCTCTGCCTGGAAAATACATATTATTACATTTAGAAAGGGAATGAAATTATTTCTTACACAGTCTTTTAATGATAAACATTTTAAATAATTGCATAAAATTCCGTAACAAATTAAGGTTTTAAAACTAAATTGATTAAAATGTTTTCCCTTCGACTCTAAATTTTCTTTCACTCTTATTAATAATGAACAAAATTTAATCCACCGTTTTTATTCTGTTTTATAAAATACAATAAATCGTATTTTTTTCTTGGCAGATGGATCTGTAATTTTAGGATACTCTATAACAAAATGCTCAAAAAAATTTCAGAGATATTCAGTAGTGTACTTCGTGGTGAATCTATAACCTACAAAATTATTAGAAAAGTCATTGGATTAAAATAAGCAGTATTATATAACATTTCTCAGTTGTTTACCAACTGTTAATTTTAATAGACTGTTTCTTGTCATAAGTTAGTTAGTTAGTATACGCGGACAATTGTCCTCTTACACGCATAGTCTAACACCCGAAATTGTACAAATACTCAGAAATATTCTTATTGTTTCTTTAAATTATTAAAATGTTAATTAACGGAAATTAGACATACTGTGGTTATTTACTTTAAAATCCACAGTTTATTAACTTTTCAATTTGACTCCCCAATTTGACTTCAAAATAAATCCCCTTAAGCGATGTATAAATAGAAAAACCATTTAATTCACAGAAATTCGCGAATTTGCGCAAGGCTATTCTATTTCATGAGTTGGTTTGTTACATTTATCGTATTCTTGAAACAAGATCCGCAGAAAAAAATAAAAGAGGAGCATGCTATAAAGCTCTAGCTGGGCTAATTTTTGTGGGCCCAATGTTGTGTATATTGTTTGGTGGACAAACGAACATGTCACAGCATAGAGCACCCTGCGGGAGATCGGGGCGGTCGGAGGCGCCCTGCTGCGCTAATTACGAGCCTCTCCCGCCACCCGCCCGACTGCCACGGCTCGGCTTCCACGCCCACCCCGCAGCGTGGCCGCTCCATGCCGTTCAGTCGCCCACAGCTCCCGCCTCCGCGTCCTCTCCGAATCTCCGCCTCTGCAACCCTCGCCTCGCCTCGCTCCTCGCCTTGCTCTCGTCGCCTCGCTCCTCCCGTCGCCTCGCTCCTCTCGTCGCCTCGCTCCTCTCGTCGCCCCGCTCCTCTCGTCGCCTCGCTCCTCTCGTCGCCTCGCTCCTCTCGTCGCCTCGCTCCTCTCGTCGCCTCGCTCCTCTCGTCGCCTCGCTCCTCTCGTCGCCTCGCTCCGCTCGTCGCCTCGCTCCGCTCGTCGCCTCGCTCCTCTCGTCGCCTCGCTCCTCTCGTCGCCTCGCTCCTCTCTTCGCCTCGCTCCTCTCGTCGCCTCGCTCCTCTCGCCGCCTCGCTCCTCTCGTCGCCTCGCTCCTCTCGTCGCCTCGCTCCGCTCGTCGCCTCGCTCCGCTCGTCGCCTCGCTCCTCTCGTCGCCTCGCTCCTCGTCGCCTCAGCTCTCGTCGCCTCGCTCCTCTCGTCGCCTCGCTCCTCTCGTCGCCTCGCTCCTCTCGTCGCCTCGCTCCCCTCGTCGCCTCGCTCCTCTCGTCGCCTCGCTCCTCTCGTCGCCTCGCTCCTCTCGTCGCCTCGCTCCTCTCGTCGCCTCGCTCCTCTCGTCGCCCCGCTCCTCTCGTCGCCTCGCTCCTCTCGTCGCCTCGCTCCTCTCGTCGCCTCGCTCCTCTCGTCGCCTCGCTCCTCTCGTCGCCTCGCTCCTCTCGTCGCCTCGCTCCTCTCGTCGCCTCGCTCCTCTCGTCGCCTCGCTCCTCTCGTCGCCTCGCTCCTCTCGTCGCCTCGCTCCTCTCGCCGCCTCGCTCCTCTCGTCGCCTCGCTCCTCTCGTCGCCTCGCTCCTCTCGTCGCCTCGCTCCTCTCGTCGCCTCGCTCCTCTCGTCGCCTCGCTCCTCTCGTCGCCTCGCTCCTCTCGTCGCCTCGCTCCTCTCGTCGCCTCGCTCCTCTCGTCGCCTCGCTCCTCTCGTCGCCCCGCTCCTCTCGTCGCCTCGCTCCTCTCGTCGCCTCGCTCCTCTCGTCGCCTCGCTCCTCTCGTCGCCTCGCTCCTCTCGTCGCCTCGCTCCTCTCCTCGCCCCGCTCCTCTCCTCTCCTCGCTCCTCTCGTCGCCCGCTCCTCTCGTCGTCTCGCTTCTCTCGTCGCAACTTGCTCTCTCTCGTCGTCTCGCTCCCCTCCTCGTCGCCCGCTCCCTCGTCGCCTTCGCTCCTTCCGTCGCCTCGCTCCCTTCCGTCGCGTTCGCTCTCCTTCCTCGTCGCCTCGCTCCTCCGTCGCCTCGCTCCTCTCGTCGCCCGCTCCTCTCGCTGCCCGCCTCGTCGCCTCGCTCCTCGTCGCCCGCCCCTCCGCGTCTCGCCCCTCCGTCGCCTCGCTCCTCTCGTCGCCTCGCTCCTTTCGTAGCCTCGCTCCTCTCGTCGCCTCGCTCCTCTCGTCGCATCGCTCCTCTCGTCGCCTCGCTCCTCTCGTCGCATCGCTCCTCTCGTCGCCTCGCTCCTCTCGTCGCCTCGCTCCTCTCTTCGCCTCGCTCCTCTCGTCGCCTCGCTCCTCGTCTCGTCTCGCTCTTCGCCTCACACTTTCGTCATCAAGGCAGATTATACGATATATTGTCGTAACAAGCAACACACAATATCCACAACAAAACAGTACATAATCATGTGACTAAAGGTTTTTAATTCAGCCAATGCAGGTTTCACCTGATGCAAATTCAGCAGGTAAAAGAGCCAAGACACATCATTTGGGTGATAGTGTGCGCCCAGAAAAATGTGTAAGATTATCTACGGAAAGTAATGAAATCCTTCCAAGTGTTCCTAATCACAATAAATTCTCTGAACTGCGAGAGGTAAATCATAATTTAAAAAAGATAAACACATTAAATTTCTGTCATTTTTAAACAAGGTAAACATATATTGAAGTCGTAAGAGACATTAGGAATGTAGTTCTCAATCAATTTACAATCATAAATGTTAGAAATGCTACAAAAGTTATGTTTCAAATGATTGATATTTTAGGAAATTTAGGAAACGTTAGAATAGCAAAAAATTGTTACAAACATGTAGAGATCAAACAATACGAACAGTTTCAGTAATTATAAAAGACTTACCAAAATCATAAAGTGTAAAAGCAATTTTATGAACTTAAATATTTTTATCAGTGGATAGTTTAATTTTTTGAGTGTTTAATGAGAGTCGTGAACCTATAGATATGTGTGACATGTGTGTAAGTTTTATTGTCCTTGTGTTCTGTGAGTATAGTAAGTTTTCCCTGCATAGGATTTAGAGGATGTTAGGAATCCTTTCATTTAACTTTCTTCGGTTACTACTGACTTCTATGATCCGCTTTACACTTCATGCAATGGATATTTCTAGATGGTCTTATTATAATTCGTGGGCAGTTGAAATGATAAAACTCTCCCATTAAAACTAAATGACTGTAATGTATCTTGGGCAAAAGATTAAATTCCAGTAAAATATCTTGGCCTTTGGTTGGCTAAAACCTAACATAATTATCTCATATTCAAGCAATGGCTTATAAAACTGAAATAAATATTTAAAAAAATATATCCTCTAATAAATTTCAAATCTAGCTATAAAATAAAATGGGGTTCACTAATATACAAATCAGTCATTTGACTGCCTCTAATTATGCATGCCTCATCTGGTGCAACACTTCCCCTACCCATTTGAAAAAATTACAAGTAATAGAGAATAAATTCTTAGGCAAAATTATTAAAGATCATTGGTTTATTCCCAACTCGCAGTTTCACAGAAAACTACAAATTGAACCTCCTGTCAAAATATATCAACGCTCTAACCAAACACTTCTTCTCCAATCTCTTTATCGTTAACTTGCACAAATACATTTGACTTAGATGAAACAAAACAAAATTGCCGTATACTTTGAAGATATATAAAAGATGCACTCCGCTCACTGTAAGCATTGAGAAAATTCAAAAATAAAACTTAAAAATAACATTAAATTCTATGCTGATCGGTAAAACGCAAAATTACATAATTTTATTTCATAATTAACAACACATGGATGAAGGTCATTACGCTGACGATCTCAGAATTGTTCCAAAATATTAATATAAAAAATGTATTGGAAAATCCCTGTTGAACATTGCCGTTGAACAGGAAGAATAGATATTTTAAAAAATAACAACAACACTGAACGATTCGTGAAGAATACATTATCGAAATTTGAGTACTCACCCTGTTCACAAATTTCAATATTGAAATGCATGTGAATATGTAAATAGGTTTAGATTTCATTACTTTTAAGGATAACTAATGAATTTGAGTAAATAGTTTAATTGTGCTAATTATAATTAAATCTTAAAAGTAATCTCTTGTGAAATGTGATCTCTTGTGAAACATGATCTCTTGTGAGGGGAGGGCAGTGCAGTGTATTGTAGTGAAATGGTGTTAGATAAGTTATAAGACAATTTAGACATAACTAAAAATTAATTGGGACTAGTATATCAACCTCTAATTCTAATTGTAATTCTATTAGTAAAGATTCCTAACAGTTTTGTAATTGTCGTAATTCAACGAGCATTGGTTCAAAGCGAACTTTAATAAATATCTATCTATATAAATGTTTGTGGAATTTCTAAGCTGCAAACAGAACATGTTAAGAAGAAATCTCATTTCCATTTCATAAAGTATTCCTTTACGTATGACATCAACCAGATAGTGACAATCCTTCACGTACTCTACAACGTTGAGAACGTTTGCTTGTACGGTCTCACCACACTCACCTCTAGGCCTTTCAACAAGTACCAACACCACTCGTACGGGACGCCACCAACGTCACCACCGCTTACCTCGCTCGGCATCTGCGTCACCGTTCTCGCCACCGCTATCGCCCCACACAGTCACGCCGCCGCCGCCGCCGCCGCCGCACGCTCAAACGCCTCGTCCATTAGCGAAATGAGAGCGGATTTGGCGGCGCCAAACGCACCAGGTAACAGGCGATCGCACTTGCGGACCGCCGCCGCCGCCGCCGCCGCCGCCCACGCCATGCACATCTTCAGGGCCTGAAATGTACACAAACGTGCGTGTAGCTTAAAAAGAAAATTAAATTTTAATAATAATAATAATAATAATAATGTATGTGTGAAAAATTCAGGATAATAATAATGAATGTATTTGGCGTTATTGGGTCGGTAGTCAGATTTCGCCGGCCAGCTACCGGTGTGCTCCATGCTTAGGCCTAGTTTAATTCTAATACTTGGGGGTAAGAGCGACATGAGGCGAACATGACGTATTCTCTTCATTGTAACTAGCACGATCCGCCTGCTTGAGCTTTTCTTCGTTACGCAGCTACAGAAACTAAGACGATTTTAAAGGAAAACTACAACTCTATTTTTGCCTCGACTGAGAATCGAACCCGAAATCACAGCACGGGCAGCTAGAACGCTACCCATTAGCCATTCAGAAGATAATAATAATAATAATAACAATATAATAATAACAATAATAATGATAATAATAATAATAATAATAATAATGATAATAATAATGATAATAATAAGAATAATGATAATAATTATGATGATGATGATAAAAATAAAATCTGACCGATGAATGGGAAACAGGCATTGTAAGTGTAGCAAGAAGTATTTTGAAGAAACCTATGCAAGGAACGCAGAATAACACAAGCATTGAACTTATAATGTTACTTAACACGATATATCAGACACAACAAATGTTAAAGAAATCGTGGAGAGACAAACCACTCCATGGACAATATTTAAAAAGAATGGACATGATGCAGACTAATAAAGATCAATCATTTATGCGGCTTTAAAGGAGAAGAACGAAGCCAGATTTGGAAGCATGTTTGTAATAGCTCTCAAAGATCATAAGTTGAGAACACGACATTATGATAATGCGATTCTCAAAATTTTCTAAGACGACAAATGTCGCATCTGCCAGGAACAAGTAGATACCATTGATCATATCGTCTCAGCTTATCCAATTGCAGCAAACGCCGAATTAGGCAATCATTCGTGCCGAAAATGCTAATACGTTATCAATTCTGCCGTAAAATGCCCTTTTATGATCGGTGCCTTGCAACAGAAAAGGTCGTTTATAATGCTGGAGTACAAAAAAGTATTTTAAGAGATCATTTGCTTCTTTGATCAACAAAATCAATTGATTTATTGGAATGGTATGAAGGCAGGAAAAACCTCGCAAACTCTTCAGTGAATGAATGTAACCCTACATCCCTGGGTCTCCAATCAGGGGAAATTACCTATAGTGGTCCTTTATTTTACTATCTCTGAGTCAGTTGGTCTCACTAAGACACGCTTTCCCGTTGCCGCCGCTACTGGACTATAACTGTTGGGATTAAAAAAGCGCACGGAACTCGTGAACGGAATTAACCGAGTGTTTAACTTTCGCAGCGTAGCGCGTGAAAACTGCTTGAATTGGTGAAGTGTCCTTGTTTGTGTATTATTAAAAATAATGGTTATGTGATGTCAGAATGTTTGTCTTTTGCTTTCGAGTTTATTTTATTTTTGTATG